>JAXGGA010008267.1:0-57897 GCA_038373865.1 Uloborus plumipes
TTTGAATGATTTTAATGATTGTAATGTCCTTATGCAGGTACATCCCCTCATGGGGATCTACCCCAGATTTTTTTATAGTACAAAACGACAGTTTTGGTCGGATCTTTGTTAAAATTGACAATGGGGTCCTTCGATGCTGTAGAATTTTCTTATGGACAATTGCGCCACTTTCGGGGGCTTTGAATCGATTGTGGCAATAAATGGTTTACGATTTGCGGCACTTATATTATTTTTGCAAAAATTATATACACTAACAATTATATTATGTTAATTTTTGTACCTTTATAAAATTCTGTATTTTATTCCTTGCATTTACGTCAAATTCAAGGTAAAATTAAAAGTCAAAAATTCTGAAGAAGATAAATATATGTTAAAAATTAAAGTAACTATTTTTTGTGATTTTCATATTGGCTGTGACCAAAAAACATCATTACAAACAAATAAAATGTATCAAACACCATGAGTGTTGAGTTATTAGGCAAAATCTGCTGGTTTTTTTTTTCTTTTTGTCGTGTCTATGTCTTAGCCGAACTAAATAACTCCATGGATCCTTATAACTGCTTTTGCGATTTGTTGGATGTTATCGTCATAAAGGTCTACAAGTGATGGCAATACACCAATTTCTCTCAGGTTTGCACTTATTGCTGGACACTAAAAGATATGACAAGGTGTAAGCTGTGTATCTGGGCAATTGCAACAGTTTCTATACACCCTTCTACCCTCTCCATCAATCTTCATGCCCCGAAATTCGACTCATCATAGAAAAAGAGTGCCAGAGCCCGAAGGTTGGACTTGTTTGCCTGTAACCATTAGCTGAGCATAGTGGAACGGCCTTCACGCCTAGGGTGACCCTACCAGGAGAAAAACTCCCGACGTACTTCACCCGTTCCGCCCAGGTACACCCCCTCGCCACTTAAAATCTGCTGTGTAAAGTGTTTTCTTTTCACTGCGAGAGGGGGGGGGGGAGGAACGACCATTAAAGTGACACAAATTTTTTTAAAAAAATAAAGGTTGGATCTCCAATTATCTTGCTTCGTAATTTGAACCTGCCCCGGCTGTGCAACGGTACGCGATTAGTCATTCAAAAATTAATGAAAAACGTGATTGAAGCCAGGATTTTAAATAGCAAGTTCAGAGGTGAAAATATACTCATACCACGGATTCCTATTAAACCTACAGATGTGCCAATTCAATTCAAACGTATTCAGTTTCCGATTAGATTGGCATTTGCAATGACTATCAACAAATCCCAAGGTCAAACGATGTCTGTTTGTGGCTTAGATTTGAGAACACCATGTTTTTCACACGGACAATTATACGTAGCATGCTCTTGAGTGGGTAAACCATCCAGTTTGTGTTAGCTAAAGATGGACTAACAAAAAATATTGTTCACGCTATAGCATTAAGAGATTGATATTGTTTAATAGTGTTACTGTCGTAATTGTTTAATTAATGATACATAATTTTAAGGAATAAATTATAATAACTTAAAAATAATGTTTGCCTTTGTTATTTTTATATTCCCTCATCGTTCACAGCGCTTCATGCTTATTTCACGCATATACCACATTCTTACATACAAACAATATACACATTCTACCGTACATACATAATACATACTTACAATAAGTAAGCTATTTTTTGTCTACACTAGAAATTACTAGGAAATTATTTATGTGGCAAAACAACGTTTGCCGGGTCAACTAGTAAAGTATGAAAGTGTAAAGAGTAAACACAAAACAAATAGTTCATACAGTGCTGAATGGAATATTAAAAGACAACCCTCACAGCCGATATTCAAATAACACTATTAGGAATAATTAACCTCATGAACTTTTTAATTGGAATGCGAAAACATGAGTTATAAGCAGTCAAAATTTGCCGATCAAAAGGCAAAAAAATGTTTTAAATACAATTACTTTTAGTATGCCTTGAACTACGATGAATAAATTTATAAATAACAAATAAACAATTTTCTGCAAACATAAGTGTAACAGATAGTACGAAAGTGTAGTGAGTAAAAACAAAACAAATAATTCAAAGAATGAAAAGAAATAATCCTCTCAGTTAATATGAATGCTTCAATAAATTAATTTTCATACTATTTTGAATATACATATAAATACAATGTTGCAATATCTTTCACGTGTCAATATTTTCTTCTCAGCCTAGTGTTTTTTAGATAACCTCTAATTTTCAAGAAATAAAAGTCTTCAATTAAATGGAAAAATAAATTTGAATAAAACACACTCCTGAATTAGAGTGCTAGCCACAGCCTCCCCTATTTTTTTTTTATGTCTACTGTGTTAACCCTCTCGACACCCTGGACCTCATATGAGGCTCCTACTTTTGAACTCAATTTTGGAAGAAGTAAACACTTTAAATGATTTTTTTTTCCGTCAGTGACTCCACCTATTCATGTAGATCACATATGTGGCTCCTAAGTGAAAAAAAAATCATTTTAAGTGTTTACTTCTTCCAAAATTGAGTTCAAAAGTAGGAGCCTCATATGAGGTCCAGGGTGCCGAGAGGGTTAAAAATAAATCTTCTCTATTAAATAAATTAGTAATTATTTCTAAAATCGGAGTGCACCTACCAACTGCCGTAGAATGACTGCCAGGGTCTTTTGTAAACCCGCAGTCGAAGTCGGTGTCCAAATTTATTCAAGACACCAAAACATAACATACAATAAAACTAGTAAAAGACAAATAACAGGGTGCAATACAAAAACAGCAAGACAAAGTACTTACAAAACACAGAGACATGAAAAGATGATAATACGAAACAAACAGAATAATAAAAACAAAAATAAATTTTTTTAAAAAAGGCAAATTCACTAAGTAAATGAAAAGGTATGAGCAAAAATATTATGGGCTAAGATCATGTGTTAGTCAGAATCAAAAAGAAAAAAAAAAGTGATGGTGAAATTGACAACATTAAAAATAATCACCCAGATTCTTAATTCGCTCAGCCGATTAATCGGTAATTGGCCAATTTGCTTATCGGTGCATTCCAAATTTGTAGAACTTGAATTTAAAAAAAAAATCCAGGAGAGAATCTCTGGATAAAACCCTTCAACATATAAGATAACTTCTTAATTGCATATTTTTGGCTTATAGCTCGAGCAATTTTCCGAGCAGCATCCCAATCCCCCTCCCCTTGCACATCATTAAAGCACGTCTAAAAAGAGCTAAAAAGAATCAAGCTAAAAAGAATATTGATTTTAAAGTAGAACACTTGAAACATTGTAAAAATCTATTTTGAAGTTGCATTGCAGTTACGTAAGCTTTATTTTTTTAACCTTTTTTTCTGTCTAGACAGACTGCTTGATTTTTGGACCGAAAAGTCACTTAAAATATTGCCAATTTTAAAAAAAAGAGACAGTTAGTAAAGTTGTCATGTACTATGTTTCTTCAAATGCTGCAATTCAGCAAACACATGGCGACATCTGTTGGCCAAAATGTAAAGTAAAGGGAAATCAGGGTGCAAAAAAAAAAAAAAAAAAAAAAGGATTTTTATTTTTTTTTTAATTGGGTTTTCTGTTTGAAAAAAAATGCTTTTTAAACTTTTGTACATTAATAGTTTATATTTATAAATATTAATAAGTTTGAAATTGATACTGTTAAAAAATTTCAAAACAATAAAATTTCAATTATTATGTCACTAAAAAGCCATCATTACATTTGATGCAAAACCAATTTAATACAAAAGCATACGATTCAAGTCAAAAGTAATACAGATGACATAATAACACACTAAAAGGTATTAAAATGGGGAAATAAATGAATTGGATTTTGCCGGATACTGTTTTCATCCATATGCCCTATTACTTATTTATTTATTTATTTTTTAAATGAAAATAGAATTTCTCTCGTTACTATGAAAAACAAATCTGTAGTTTCCAGCAAATTTGTTTTTTCTAACATTATAGCATTATCCTTCCAAATGAAAAGCGTTGTATGAGACAAAAATCAAAAGAGAGTCTGATAAAGAAATACAAATATATATATATATATATATAATATTTGATGAAAATTATTTATTTTTTAAAGCACACATCAAATTTTACAAAAACAAAGTTAACCCTCCATGTATAGAGATGGCATCTTAAAACCTGACCACTACCCATTTTTATTTGCCTACTTTCTGATAACAGTACATAAGAATCTATATGTTTACTGTAAATGGATATTTATAGCAAAGAAAAAATATAAACTTCAACCTTTTCATTCCATGAATTATTTTAAAATATCCTGTTGTATTTAACAATTTAAATTTACATGATTTAATTTTTTTATTAGAATTCATGATTGAAGCAATATCAATTTTAAGTTTCCTTTTTCCAATTTGTACAAATAATGCCCATACTATAGCAACAGGCCAAATTTTCCAGGACTTTTATGCACTCATCTCTTAGTATAGTGCCTCAAAATTTATTTGATGTTTTCATTTTAAAAAGTCCTAAATATAATAGCTACTTAGTTTTCAAAAACTGTTTATTCACTAAAAATTTGAATTTTTGGATTAAGTACGGAGAAAGAATATTATTTATGAATTAATAAAAATGGTCAAGTGAGGAAAAACCCAAGGGACAAAATCAATATAAAGAAGAAAGGTTATACTGACTAAGAAAAAGGCCAATGATTTTTTTTTAATCATTTAATTCAAATCATGTAGGCACCCTGCATCTAATACTGTTAATAGTTTATTTCAGTGGTTAATAGGGATGCACCGATTAATCGGCAGTACCGATTAATCGGCCATAATCGGCCACTTTGCCGATTATTAATAATTGGCAAAATCTTGCCAATTAATCGGCAATTTTTTTTAATTTTTTATATTATTTCTTAAAGTATACCTTCACCAAGAAACGATGATAAATTGCTTTATTAACAGTAAATAAATGTAATTTTCTGAAATCCTTACTATATAACATACAGTATGAAAGTGTGTACAGAGTAAAAACAAAACAAATAGTTCATAGAAAATGTAAAACTGAGTGGAATAGTAAAAGATAACCCTATGCAAATTCCTGAAATTTTAAGTTGGAATTCAAAAATTTCATTTATAATCAGTCAAATTTTGCTGAGCAACCGGCGGAAAAGATGCTTTAAATAAAATTAATTCAAAGATTTTTGAACACAGTATTACGATGGATAAATTTATTCACAAGAAATATATAATTTTCTGCAAACACAAGAATTACACGTTTTACGAAAGTGTAGTGAGTAAAAACAAAACAAATAATTCAAAGAATGAAATACAAAATAATAATAATAATAATAAATTCCCTCTCAGTTGATATAAATGATTTAATAATTTAATATTAATGATTTAATAATTTAATATTCCTATTCTGAATAAATCTACACTTATAGATAACGTTGCAACATTTTTCATGTCTCGATATTTTTCTCTTTAGCTTATTGCTTTTAAATAATCTCTAATTTTCAAAGAACAAGTCTTGAATTAAATGGCTACTTATAGTTGAAAAATAAATTTAAATTAAGAACACCCCTAAATTAAAGTGCTCATCATAGCTCCCCCCCCCCAATTTGTTTTAATAACTATTATGTTCAGTGTGTTAATGTAATTTTATTTACAAAAATATTAAAAAATTTCAAAGGAAGTTGATAAAATTTTGAAATAATTTAACATGGAAAACTGGAGAAAAACAAATCTTTTGTCAAGAACAAATAAGTAACCATTTCTAAAAATCGGAATTGTATTAGAAAGGGTAAAAGCAGTGAGGGTGAAATTGGTAATATTAAAAATAATAAACCCGAACATTAATCGGCTTTGCCGATTAATCGGCCGATTCTCATTCGCCGATTAATCGGTAATCGGCCAATTTGCTTATCAGTGCATCCCTAGTGGTTAATCTTTCGGAAAATCCGGGCTATTCATATAGAAGTTTTCCTTTCGAGACAGGCGGCACAACTGTTGAACCGTAGATCTCTTCTCCTCTGAAAACTGGAAGGTGCAACGGCAAGCACTTAGGTTTTATGACTTCATGTTTTGAATACAAAGCAGTAATCCCCAGTAAGGGGGTGTGAAATCTAGAAAAAATCTCCTGCTCCAAAGGGTAGAATCAAAGATTTCAACCTCGTCCTCAAAGGAAAAAAGACTTGCGGTACAGCATGTGTACCATCCAATTCTTAAAGGTTAAACAGGAGAAAAAAGGATGCGCTCCTCAACACCCTGTGGAAGTAATGGGATAAGCAGCCAGAGGATTAAGCCCTTATACAAATAAGTATTTAGCACTACTAAATGTTTGCAGGGGTCTGTCGAGATTTTCTCCCATGGTCCCTTTCTGTGAAAAAAATTAAGTATTTTTGTTTAAAATAAAATTTAAAAATTATACATGGGATAGTGGGGTAATGATGCAAATTGTATCATTGAAATTTTTTTGGATATTCTTTTTAGGAGTTTTCAAGGGCTTTTTTGGGGGGGAGGGGGTCACGATTGATCTGCCCTTGATGTATCAATATCTATAAACCATACAACTCTAAATTTTTAACACCTTAAATCCTCACCCAAAAAATAATACTTTGGCTCTTTTTGTCAAGATTTATTACTTATTTTTCTTTTTCAATCTCTGAAAACAATGTTCGAATGACTTTACCGAAAGTAAAAAGGACATTTTTCTTGTTTGACTCTTTGCAAGTTAAAGTAAACATCAAAAATGTGAAAACTCAGACCCCCTTGTCAGATGCAAAGATTGCGATTTTCAAAATGAAGGCGTTTAAAGTTTGAAAATAGCATAAAGAAGAACTTATTTCAGTAAAATTATTTCAGAATTTCCTTTGAAAGCTCTACAATAAACATACTAATAATAGTTGAACTTCGGTAAGTCAAACTTCAACAGGCTGAACTGAATTCTAACTATCTGGTCTAACTGCATGGAAGTACTTATGTTATTTATTTTCAAGCCAAATTTTATCTTATGATATGGTCATATTTTTCTGGCTACTATAACTCCATCAAAATTGTCATTATTATTCTTATTAATTTGTATGAACAAGAAAAAATTAGAGCCATTGTATTGAATCAAAAGGTGTCTGGACAAAGTGGATCTAATAAATCTCTGAAATCGATATTTTTTAAACTTTTTTTTTGTCGTTTTGAATTAAATTATTGTTTGCTTCACTTCTTTTTATAGAAAAGAAAAACCTGTGCATAAAGAAAACCAAAGCTCACATTTGGTGTAGTCCAAAAAATGGGATCGAAAAAATTACAGAGGGGGAAGTTTATTCAAGATTTTAGAATAATTTCACTATAGGCAAAAAAGAGCTGGGGGGGGGGGGGAATACTCGACGGAAGGATAACTTTTATGATATCCTATAAAGACTGAACTTTCCAAGACTGGCATTTTACTTCATTATATCAAGACTTCATTATACTTTTAAAATTTTTGAAGTGTAGTGTACATATACACCGATCCATATATAATATTGGACATAGATAACATTAGACTCTATATTATCTCTATATATCAGGATAAAAGGTACATCATCAGATGGAATCAAGTTTATGGGTGCAATTATTTTTTTACTTTCTTGGTAGTGGAAACATTGGCATAAAAAAAGACAGTAAATAGCAGGGCTCCAACTGGTCTTTTTCAGTTTCAAATCCACAATTTTAAATTTTCAATAAAACATCATCTTTTTCTTAAATCAAAAAGACATAAACTCATTGTTTATAGCCCTGCTATAATACTTTGAAAATTTTTAAACAAATCGGGACACGAGTTTTGGAATATCGATTAGGTGTAATACATTCATACTGTATGGCTTCTTGTTCTAAGCAAAAGTAATTTCCGAATAAAAAAACAGCACATTAACCAGATTTAATTCATTCAGCATAGTTGCTTGTTCTAAACCGGTAGTGCCCTACATTTTTCTACCTGAGAGTAATAATATTTAAACGAATATTGCGGGTCCGGGCACATGAAAATATTTTTAAATATTTAAAAATTTCTAACCAACAGGGGAAAATATGGAAAAGGAAGGGGATTTAAAAACCAATAATTGTTGTTATCATTACTTGATGTTTTTCTTATTAAATGCTTCCAATTTTAAGAAACCAATTTCTGAATATTTAGCTACAAATTAGTATCATGGGCATTCATCGTGCTTTTCAATTTGTAACACTAAATGAAACAACGGGCAATGCGGATCAGCTTTGTGGGCCAGATGTGGATATAGGTTGGTAACCAGTGGTCTAAGTAAAAGTAATCTTAATATGAAAACAATTTTCAGCCGATTAAGAAGCTAAACTTGGCTGATAGGTTAATCCCTAAAGTGCTCGCTTACCGCCGATTAATCAGTGCTTCACTAATTTTAACATTAGATAGTTAAGATCAAAGTCCCTTTCTTAAAGAATGTTCCTCCCTTTTGTCGTAAGGAGAAGCTGAAAACTTCTTGGAAGCCCTAAAATTGATTTGTAAAATTTCTTTTTTTTAAGCAGGAACATCAGGTCAACAACTTAAAATCAAGACAAAATATTTTTTGTCAGGAAAATCAGAAATATCAGTACAACGAAGTCTGTATTTACTCGTAATAATTCGCTCTTTCATGTTAATCTATATCAACACTCAATAACGAAAAAAATAAAAAATAAATATAAAAAACATTCTAAATGGTACTAGTATTCATTAATAAAGATTAATAAACAAACTATCTGAAATATAATTACTTCAATATGCAGTTCTAAAATAAATGCAAATGGTTTTGATACAGAAAACATTTTGCTTTTAACGGACGAAATTAGTATGAAACGGAAAAATGTCTTTTCATTATTTTCTACAACAGTGCAGCAGTTATTGCAAGTCGGCCAAAGCAATTCAATATTACCTTTTCTATAAGATGTGATGTAGTTTCCCTATTTGGGGAATATAGGAACAATAATCCCAATGAAATATAATCTAAAACGTTCATGCACGTGACATCTTGGCTGTCAGAAAACATCAATGTTCTACTAAATTGACAGTTATCGCTTATGGGCCATTTCACAGTATTTTGTCCAAAAAGTGTCCGCAACAAAACTCATTGGGTATAATTTTTTGCAATAGATATCTGAAGTTAAATGTTTAAATTATGAGAATATGTTGATTGTTTTGAATTTGTTTGGATATTTATATAGATATTCAGTATTTAATCTGAAAATTGGCAAAAGTCATGTTGCGGACTCTACAGCTAAAAATTTCAAAAAATCTTCCATATATGACAAATGAACCATTTTACAATCAATTTTTTGCTTGAAATGGGAAAATAGAAAGAGTATGTAGTCACTTACGTACTTTTTCAGTTTCAAATATAAACTTTTGTTTGTGTTTGGGATTCAGAAATATGTACCTGTAGAGTCCAGCACAAAAAAACATAAAAAAGTTTTGTTTTTGTGGCTCTTAATAAACACAGCTCAATAATTATTTTTATTTTCTAATTTTATACACCATTCAACATAATTATGCAAAAAAATTGCATATAAATCTTTAAAAAATTATATTAATGGCAGTTTAAAAAGTGTGCTGGACTCTACAAAAACGTGCTGGACTCTACACTTAACTTTAGCTATTTATTTATTTGAATGTTTGTGTGTGTTTTCACTTTCTTTTTGATTTTATTTATCATTATAGTTTTTTTTGGGGGGGGGGGAGCAGAATGTCAAGCAGAGATATAACTAATGTGAGGGCACTCCGCAAACTAGGAAAATGTACCACTTTAGAATTCATGAGCAAAAAGTGATATGCAGTGTTAACTCCGCATATGCTGACTCGAAACAAGTTGACATGTCTTTACTAAATAAGGAGCTGAATCAAGATAAAATCACCTTGTCACACCACAAGCAGTCTGTTCAAAAAGGTGAATAGGTTGCTGTCATATTTAATAACTAATGGTGGACTGGAGAAATAGCTAATGAAGATTTAAAGAAATCTATTGAAGTTAAATTTGTGTTTCAGCCGGTAGGTAGCAACAAATTCAAACAAAACAAGAAAAGGAAACAATTCCTGCCACAGGATACTTTATGAAACTTCCAGGAGATCCTGCACCCATCGACTATGGTAGATTTTTTGCTTACAGTAAAGAAATAGCAAACAGTATTTCTTCTCTTATTGAAAGACTTCAATTTTTTTTCTTGTAAAAAGATTACTTTTAAATCTTTAATAACTTGTCTTTTCTTGTAAAACAAATGTAAATCTAAAAATCTTTCATTATTTTTTCCTAGTAAAACCAATTTAAATTAAAAGTGTTATGGCAAAAGTCAATTGGTACATTTTTGTAGAGTCCGCAACGCAAGGCATTTTACTATGTATGTGAGGTTTTTTTCCTATATTTTTTCAATTTTTCATTTTAAAAATAAAATTTTTGTACTCCAAGCATCTATAGTGTATCAGTGTTTAAAAAAAACCAGCATTGATAATATGGGATAAATAGATTCAGAGGGATTAGCACTTAATCTTGATAATTTTTTTGTTGTACTTTTGTGTGCAGAGTCCGCAACACAACACTTTTTTTGCCATAACTAATTAATTTACAGCTGAATTAGCACTTCCTTTTATTTTGAGTTTGTGTGTTGGTAGTACTTCTACACTAGTAAAAAAAGAATTAACTTTTAGATCTTTATGTTGTAAATATTGATGTTTGAACTTCGTGAAATGTAGAGTCCGCAACATCCAAATACTGTGAAATGGCCCTTATTCATATATTTTTCTTTCTAAACCATGCTCTATTCAATGTGAATATTGTGGGAATATAAAATTTACAATGCTAAACAAACCAATGACGTCAAGCAGAAGGTAAAGCGTGAAATGATGTGTCTGAGTCTCAGGTTAGCTAGTATTTTTTATGATTCTAATTGCATCTATTGATGTAGTGTAAGAATTGCCCCAGTCAGATTCGATAAAACCTTGCTTCTCACTTTCTTTTTTTGAAATTCATTTGAAAGTAGTTGCTAGAAATCGCTACAAACTACAATTTTTTTTGTATTGCACTACTCACTACTCTATTTTTTTAAAAAGTAGTGCACTACACTACAAACTACTAAAAATTTTAAGTTAATACAGCAGTTTTGCTACTTGTAGGGTTCTACTTCTGACCACTGAATAGACTTTAAAAAATGATTAAGAAAAAATTTAAAATTTAAACCTGCAAGAAAAATTAGAATTGACTGAAGAAGTTGATTCTGTGGGATAGCAAAGAAGAGGAAAATTGAATTGAAGTTTAGTGCATGGGTGCAAGTTTAGCTATGCTTCCAAGACGGAAAACACTTGAGACACCCCCACCCCACACACACACACACATACATGTTCAAGGGAAACAAAACAATAAACACTAAATTGTTGATTTCACTGTTTTAAAACCAGGGCTGCGGAGTTGGAGGAAAAATAGTCGACTCCGACTCCAACTCCGACATTTTAAAACTTTCGACTCCGACTCCTGCTTTTTTTTATTTTTTTTTACCCAAATATGAAGAGGGAAAAACCCTAAACAAAGGTTGAAATATTAAGTCCATTTTAAAAAGTTTCATTTTTATTCATGGTCGTAGCCAGGACACACTTTAGGGGGGGGGATAGCAAGCTGGGGTATCCCAGTCGGAGGTCATGAAAGGTCATTGTGACCTCTCAAAAAAGTTCAATTTTCTCAAGAATTCTCGCAGGTAACTTCACCACATTTACCTCAATTCTCGGAGGTCACTGTGACCTCCCAAAAAGTTCATTTTCTCCAGAGCAATAGACAAGTGCCGCTCTTGTCATTTAACTCCGTACAAAACTAATCCTTTTCTTGTTAAATGGCCAGACTTTATTTAACACATTGCATTTTTGCTGCAAAGACCTGCTATTTGAAGCCCTTTTTAATGATCCTAGATGCTTAGGATTTGGATATTGGACGCTGAAAATTTGTATCTGTTAGTTTCAAAGATATGTTTTCACCTCCATAAAATTTCATCTAAATCGGAGGTGGTCGGAGTCGGAGTCGACGTGTTTTTCAGCGACTCCGACTCCTTTGGTCCAAAATCAGTCCGACTCTGACTCTTCGACTCCACAGCCCTGGTTAAAACTGCAGTGTTTGCGCTAATTTTACTTTTAGATTCTTGAAAATGAAATCCTAAAAACTAAATTGTAGGCCATCTTTGATGATCTTATTGTAAAGGAAGGAATGGAATCTAAGAACTCACGGCGACAAAAAAAATCAAATTGCGATCTTCATAATCCATTGATTCTGAAGGTGAGAGAAAAGAAGAAATGCAAACATAATTTCGGAATGGAATGATGATTAAAATGCACTGCACATTTGCCAACTTTTCAAAATGGAAATTAGTAATTTTTTCCTGCACACGATTATCTCATCCGATTACAAATTTGCTCAAAATTAATTGAGAAAGCACACAATTGAGACTGATGTAAAAGTATGAGTGCAAAGGGTTAATTTAAATATTACCAGTGTTCGCGCTGAACTATCAGTTACCTGTGTCCAGGGACCCATTAATGAAAAAAAATGGGTCCTTTGATGAAAAAGTAGAGTCCCGAAATTTTTCAGTAAAGTAACATAATTATTAAAATACACAATGTCATAAATGTTATGCATAATTGTATATCTAGACAAAAAATTCCTCATTTCATAAACATTTCCAAAAGGAAAACAGGAGAACTTGATGATTATATAAAAAGTCCTAATGAAACTCTTTCCTTTATTTTTTGTGATCAAAATTTTTAACAATACATTTTTCGTAGAAAAGAATTATGCGCATATAAAAGGTATCAACTTAGTTAGAACGACATTTACAAAAGTTACTAGGCAGAAGATTATCAGCCAATACATGACCAATAAGTTATAGGAGTCAATTTGCCATTGCTATTTCTTGGAATTGGGGAACTACACACATATTTCTAAATAAAAGACGACTTATTTATTCTCAAAAAAAAAACGGTTTATTCCATGACAAACAAAATCCTGCATAAAATTTCTATTATTTTTCCCACAAAACTTTTTCTTGGCTAAGCCAAGAATCTCTCCACACTCTTTCAAATTTGGACACTCTAGTGACAGCATCATTAAATTTCTTAGCTTTTTCTCCATTAGCCTGTATTTTTCATTTTTGCTTTGCTGCAAGTTAAGCAGAACATTTTTATATCTTTCAATTCCAACCATGGAAATTCTTTTTCTCATTTTAGTTGATAATTTCTTTGTTTTGTCGCCATTGGATCTTAAACTTCAGATGCCCAGGAATAAAATTCCGGAAAGTAACGTTAAGTAAGGCATAAAAAGAATACTGAGTCCAAGAAAAGTAACCCCAAAACCCACACATGCGGACGATCCGACAACAGGTGCAATACCATATCTTTTAATGGGGTTGGGGGTGGAATGTTGATACCTAGAGGTCACAGCTGTGTCCGAACCGGTTCCTAGAAGAATTGCCCATCCAAAGCAATAGGGATTATTGAGTAGCTGATAAGGATGGGTTTCTTTTGTTCATCTCCCTCTTTTCATGATCGTACAAGCTCAATTACAGAAAGAAAGCAGCTCCGGCTTTCTGGAACTTTTTGGATTAATGGGTTGGCCCGAATTTACTTTTCTTTTTTCCTGGGACCCGAAAATGCACATAAGTTGGGTCACTTCTTCAGTACTTTGAGTAAAAAACCCGATATATCGGGTAAACACGAACCCTGTATGCAAACATGACATTTTAACTATTTAATATAACCAAAATTTTAAGAAAGTTCAAAGATGAAAAAAAAAAAAAATTACAAGTTCTAGTAACTCACATTTCCCAATTTATGCATAACTTTACTGCTTAAATTCCTAAATTTCAATTGCCATCTGAAACATCTATAATCAGGTTTTAGGGGAAAATGAATTACTCTAACTGAACTCAATTCGGATGCAGCTGGATTGAAATTTATTAGAGGGCGTGGCAAAGTGATGATCGTGCAAGTCAAGAGACCAAACTCGGATTCAAGTGGACTGAAATTTCCAAGAGGGCATGGCAAGATGGCGATTATGCAATTTCTGTGCTATGGAATATGAGACATAAGAAAAGTAAAAAATAATAGTAAACACAAAACTAGCGATATTAATGTGGTAGAATCACACAGAAAACTAAAGAAGGAGGCTTTTACAGCGGATGCAATCTGATTTCGAAATGCGTCAGAAATCAGGACTGAGGCGTAAGGACGTAAAAAAACACCCAAATGTGTAAATTTTTCACCAAACCTGTAAAAATTGGCAAGTTGAAGTATGACTTTGAGAAATCCAATTTTATGTTTTGTTTATTTTCATCTTTTGGGGGAAAAAATGAAGCAATGAGATTGATTTTTTTTCCGTCCCATCATCAGTCTCGGTGATTTCGTTAAGACAGAAATCCGTTCTAAGACAGAAGGTCTTGAACCCATGGTTTAGTCTGCTTCTAATTACATTTTCAACAACTGAAAAACCAAAACATTTTGATTGACGGTCAGGCCCGTCATTTAGGGGGGGCAGGGGGGGTCAATTGCCAATTGCCCCCACCCCCCCCCCCCCGACTTTGAGAAAACAATGTTTTTTCATATAAGTGGACATGGTTTTTGTTGTTTTCTGGTGAAATTGTATTGTATTTCTACCCTTTGCCCCTCCCCCCCCTGGAAAAACTTGAAATGACGTTCCTGTTGACGGTGCAAAAAGAGTAGCAGTTGTACTGAGCATTTTTACTGAATCCCGTAAGAATATTCTTTTCCTGACCCCCTTTTCGATGACAACAAAATATTGAGGACTTAAATTTAAGAACAAAGCAATGTTTGATTACATATTTAAAGAAATAATATTTTTTCTTCCTTTCCTTCTTTTCGTTGGTTAGTAACACTTATTAGGTTCTGTATAAAAATATAAACTTGTATACCAACCTATATAAACTCTTGAATTTATATAATTATGCAAACCTTTAACTATGTCAAGTATATATATGAGGCGCATTCAAAAAGTAAGGGCCGTTTGGTCACAGAAAAACATATACTCATAAGAAACAAATTTTATTGTCATATTTAGTAAGGTACAAACTTACTTCACTTCTCTACATAATCGCTGTTCACTTCTAAGCATTTTCCGTATCGCTGCACCAGCTTTTTTAACCCCTCTTCATAGAAGTTTTCCGCCTGAGAGTTGAACCAGTTGACAACGGCAATTTTGAGTCCCTCTTCGGTTTCAAAATGTTTTCCACCGAGCCAGTTTAAAATGCAAGAAGAGGAAGTAGTCGCTCAGGTGCAATGTCGGGAATGTACGGTGAATGGTCAAAAAAATCCCAACAAAAATCTTGAATTTTCTTCTTGGTTTTTGAAGCAGTGTGAGAACGCGCGATATCGTAAAGGAGGATTATGCAAGATGAGTTTACTGCGGAGTTTGCTTTAGATTGCACGTCTCAATTTGTTGATGTAACAACAAACAACAATTTTTAAACAGTAGTGCATTCAAGTTGAGGAAATTCTTCAGCTAGGCCAACTAATCGTCATCGACGATCAGATCACAGTGCTTGGTTCACTTGTGAAACGATTTCATCAGTCTGGATACTGGGCCTGCCACTCCGCTCTTCGTCAAAGACATTTGTTCTTCCATTTTTAAAATTGTCTAACCTTTCCTTTACTCATAACTGTAGGTTTATAAACGAGGCATAATTCCCGATGAATTTCAGTAGCCAACTATCCTTTTGCACATAAGAAACGAATCACAGAACACACTTCAAAATTGGCGGGAGCAACGATTTTCGCGGCCATTGTTCCCTGCATCCACGGACAACAAAAGGACTTCAGAACCAAAATAAATGATGCTGTAGCTTCGCAATGAGTCAGTAGATGGTGTTGCAGCCGTTAAACTGTGCTCCGAAGAGCCATTATTAAAATATAAGCAAACGGCCCTTACTTTTTGAATGCGCCTCGTGTATTGCCTTTGATAAATTATTCTATCACTGTTTTGCTTATACAGTAAAAGCTCATGTATCCAGTATTCAAGTCACTGGAACGCTCAAGTAACCGGAAAATTTCATCAGAGATTCTCTATTTTTAAATTCAACAAAAAAGTCTTATTTTCCGACTTTGAACCTCGCTTTTTCACTAAATTGTTGAGTTAAAGACAAGTATTGTATATACTCACGTATAAGTCCATCTTGCGCACAAATCAATAACCCCCCCCCCCTTTTTAGGAGGAAAATGTAAAAAAAAAAATTGCAAATCTGCGAATAAGTCGAGCCCTCAATTTTTCAAAAAAATCGGGAATATTTTATCACGATTTTTAAAAGTAAATGTTTCAAAAAGATGGGAAACTATCATGACCATTATTATGTTAAATTACGCAACTTTTATTCTTTTTACAGAAAAGGTTCATTTTTGCGATCACGATTTTTGTAAAGAGTTTGCTTTCGTTGGCACAATTTTTGTTACTTGTCAACAAGGTGACAAAAAGTCACCGACACAGTGTCATCGTCGCAGAGTCAGGGAGACATTGTGCAGAAAGATTTTTGTGGAGTGAAACCATTCTACAGAACAGTCTTGAAAGGTTATATGTGAAGCCATCTCCCCATCCCCTCCTTTTTGGTAATCAGGCTTCCCGAACATGTAAGGGGCACAAAGTTGGTATGGCAATAAAAGACAAATTTTCCACGGACATTTTTCAGAATTTATACAGATATCATTTTGCAGATGCTCTGCATAATTTTTGCAGATTCTTCTGCTTCGAAGCAAACTTCCCGCAAATGATGCTTATTTGGCTCAAAAGACCCATGGTTTAAAACTCTAAATCCGCCAACCACGGACTTTCGGAACGCTAGTGAAAATTTCAACATGGCGGATGAAATATACCAAACGATCACCTTAATCTTAAAAGCTTATAAAATTTCGTTGAAAGGATTATTACCTTATACACTTGCTTAAATTTCAGAAATTTAGACTAAAACCCGATGTCAAATGCTGTAGGATTGGTTTTATTCACAAAATTAAAGTTCCGAAAAATTTTCTCGGACAAAACTTAAAATACTGGATATTTTCCTGGTTATCTCCTCGTAACTAACTCTATTACTAAACACTGAAGAAACAAATTCTAACACATTCTGGTAAAATTTCTACTATTTGTTTGATAATTAAAGAGTTTAATTTTACAGTAAAAGTTTGACTATATGTTAAACAAATGTGAGGAACTCTGAATTTTGGGTTTGTCTTTTTTTGCATAGTTGATTGTTTAGAAATTAGTTCGGTAAAAAAATTCGCATGATTTAAACATTTAAGAAGTTGAAGAGGAACTTTTTTTGAAACTAATTCAGATTAATATCAAAAATTTATAGAAAAAACTTATTTCCGAAACTAACCTGTTTCAAAATTTGCGTTTACAAAACAGGGTTCCCACTTCTTTTTCAAAACAAAAAATAAGGACTTTCTAAGGACCTTTTTCACAAAAAATTAGGACCTCGAAAGTATTAATTAGTCAACAAATATGCATGAATTTTATAGGTTGCACAAACACACCTTTATTTCAAGCATTTTTTTTCCCAAAAAATGTTTTTGAAGCATTTATCATTACATTTCAAACCCAAGACAAATTAAGAAAAATTTTCAAAATAAAAAAATTGCGATCTGAACTTTTTCTTCATGACAATTCCAAGGCTAGCGGCAATTTTACATCAAACACTGGACAAAAGAGTACTAGCTTTGAGTACAAGATGCACTAGAATCTTTGATTCTGCGTTTTGCAGAAAAAAGTATAAAATATGTCGTATACAAATACATTAAGTTAAAATGAGGAAAAAGGGGTCAATTTACTATCTTTCTCAATGAAACAAAAATGCTAAAACGGATTTCAATAAAAGGCAAGCAATAAAGGCATTTCATTAAAAGGCATTCTAATTTGATGCTACTTCTATTTACTTCAGTATAGTTCAGATTTTGGTAAAATTATGATAAAAACTTAATTTTATAAAAGTGAATTAATCACTTTTACTAAAACCTAACTACATACACAGAGCTAAAATTCAGGACAGATATGCCAAAGTTTCCAAAACTAAGTTTCTAAACAAACAAAGTTTCTAAGCGGAAGAATTCTTCACTTTTATTAAAAAGAATTGCATGTAGACCAGTGGTTCTCAATGGGGGCGATACCACCCCCCGGTGGGCGGTGGGACGATGTTGAGGGGCGGTGAACCTCTTTTGGGCGGCGGACATATTTTGGGCGGTAAGGGAGCGGGGGGCATATTTTAAAATTTGCTTGAGAGGACATGTTTGGAGGGGGTAGGAGACCTTTTCTCAGGTATCCCCGGTAAGGATAGTTTACAAAAAAAAATTCTGGAGTTGTCTCCCGAACCCTGATCCTTCTCCTAACGTCATCAAAGACAGTCCAAAATTTGCCAATAGCACTTAAATTTCAAAAAAGTTTTGAGGTGGGCCCCTCTTCATTGCGTAACTATCTGAAATAGCCTTAAAATTGTGTTTAATTGATGTCCATTTAAAAAATGCTCAAGAAGAGTCCTTAATTCCTTACCTCTCCCTGCTCTCCTAACTTTTATTGCCAGCAAAAGAAAAAAGGCTTAAAATTGCGTTTTGAAAACTTGACTTTTCAAAAAAACTTCCGGGGCAAAGATCCAGAACCACACACCTCTTTCTCTAGCATAACCATACAAAGCTTGAAACTTTGTTTCTAGACATTTCTGTTGAAGAGCTATAGAAATCATCATTTTAAAAGTCAGTTTAATGATTTTGTAAAAAATGATAACGGGAGGGAATCTCGAACTACCCTCCTACTCTTTCCCTAATCATGACCAAAAAGAGCCTAGAATTGCCTTTTTAGGAAGTCGGCTTCTAAAAATTCTTAGAAGAGAGCTACCAAACTTGACCGACTTTTTATGTTGTAAGAGCATCGCCGTAACAACACCAAAGGTAGTTTACAGTTGCGTTTTTCAGAGTATAGTGAAAAAATTTCCCGAGACTACTCTCGAACCTTTACCACTCCCTCAACCCCAACAAAATAGTTTAAATTTAGGTTTTTAAAAGACTTCAACTTCAGAGAACAACGGAAGGAGCTCTGACCCCTTAGCCTTAAAATAATTTTAAATTTTGAAAAAATTTCATAAGGGACCTTTTTCTCCCTTGTTAATGTTAACAAAACTTGCCTAAAAATACGTCAATTTTAAATGCTTCATAGTGATGGAGTCTGAATTTCAAAGCCATAAAATACTCAAAAAGAATCTCTGAATTGAATTTATCTTGTAATTTGTAAATATGAAGATTTTTTTTCTCCTGCAATTAAAACTTTAATCAAACCTGCTTTTTAACCTGCAAATTAATCTTTAAGGATGACATGTAGGGTTGGTAGTGTGAGTCTTTGTCCCGCCTGGAAAAAATCGAAAGTCCGGCTTTGTTATTGCCATAAATGGGGGACGCGTAAAGCATAGCTGTAAGTTCAAAGTATATTAGTTTTAAAAAAAAAACGTTGAAAACAACGCATTTTTATTTCAAACCTTTTTGCTCTTATTTACGTTCAAAATAGGTCACTCATTTGAAGGATCTTTTCTCGGCACTTGGTTGCTTATTTGATGCAGCTTTTTAGAGGAAAAAAATTACCTGCTTCTTTTTAAAAAAACAAATATCTCATGTTTGAAAAGTTTTTTATTTTTTTAAAGTTTTTTTTACCCCCTAGTCATTTTTCAACTGAACTCTCTGTTTGGGCAAAATAGTCTTAAAACGGTCAAGAAAACTGCTTCCGTTTCACGCCCTTCTGCAAAGGGGGCGTTGAAAACATGTTCAGTCCTAAAGGGGGTGGTAGCTGAAAAAAGGTTGAGAACCACTGATGTAGACAATTTGGATAAATGTAAGAGATTTATGCAACACTTCAAACCCAAACTTTTACAAAATGCAAGGTATCTGATACGATTGGAATTTGAAATCCATGATTTTCCATGACTCACTGGATGCAATGTTTGCAGTAGGAGAGGGGATCAAGAATTGTCTAGAGTAGTGCTTTGTGAAGAGAAAATTTCATTTATCTGAGAAATGCTTTGCAATTTTAAGCTGGAAAATTCAAATTATGACAAAATATAACAAACTGAACTACTGTTATATTATTTGAAAAAAATTCACTGCATTTTAAGATAACCATTAGTGAATGTCAACCATAATTTTTACTTGAATGAATGCAGATGCAAATGGATTAAAATTTTCAAGTGGAAGCAACTAAGTAGCAAATGTGCAAGATTACAAAATATTTTTATTTGATTGCATTGATTGACATGATGAATAATGCGTTCAAATGAGGCAAAATGTATGCCTGCAGCATGAGTTGAAAAACATGGTTTTAAAGTGGTGCCTACAGCTTGCAAAGCTGACCCATGTAGCTGCTTATGTCATTATCCTAATATTGAGAAACTGGTTTCTAAGAAATAGTTGCAAAAAATATATTAATAAAATAAGAATTAAGTAGTGAAAATAACAGTTCTTAGTAAGTAATTTCCTTTCTTTTTCCATGTTTCACGATGCTATCTAGAAAACTTTCAATATGATTAGAGATCAAAAATACTAAAGACTTAAGCTCCTGCAATTTTTTTTTTTTTTTTTTTTTGTAGCCAGACAAAAAAAAAATCAGTATTTACATGTCAGTATTTACTTCTAAAAACATTTTGTTCTGAAGGAACTAGTTGAAAAGGATTTGTCAAACCTTCAAATGACTATGCTTCTTTAGACTTAGGTTGAACACCAATGTTTTAAAATAAATCATTGTGATATGGGTTACAGATGGAGAAATACGAGAGGACAAACAATTTGTAGCGGTAAAAGGTTTTTTTTTTCTTATTAAAGCATCTATTAGTTCATGTCTATATATATTTTTTGCAAACTCCAAATGCCGAGTGGATATTTTCTAGACAACTACCCCCTCTCCCTTCCCCAACACATATACGTTTATTTTCTTTGCTCACACTGAGAATGTTTAGATATCAACACAGGATCCGAAAGCAGTAAAAAGTTGAAAGAATACTTTTTTCATTCTTGCTAGCAATTTCAAATCATTAAATTACTAGCCATAGTGAAAAATAAGGACTTAAAAATAATTTTAAGGACCTTGAATCAAAAATAAGTACTTTTAAGGGCCCTTATTTTTCAAAATGAAAAATAAGGAGTTTCTAAGGACTTTTAAGGACCGTGGGAACCCTGCAAAAGTAAAACCATTTCATGTATAAAATTGGAAATTGGATACATTTCAGATTATTTTGAAACATGTTCATTGCATTTTGTTTTCTTTCTTTTAAAAATAGTTTATTTTTCTTCCAAAATAAGGTAAAACCTATTTTTTAAAAAATAAAAAGAAGGATGTGCCGCACCGGTTGCATCCGCCGCATCGGCAATTTAGAAACTTTTCTCTCCAAAGCTCCACAGCTCTTACGCCTGAATGTACAGTAAGCTACTTGTATGTAACATAAAGGGAGCAGGTTTTGGAGCTAATTTTTAAATGGTGAATAACTTTAAAATTGTCTATGGTGATGAAAATAGAGGAGGAATGCTTTCCATAAAAAATTTCTGAAACTGAAGTCTTGGAAATGTGGGTTTGGGTCATTTTTGGTGAATCTAGAGGAAAAGATTCAAAGCTATTGTCATGAAAATTCGTTGAATCTGAAGTAATAAAAACTTTTAGTCTGTCCTTGGTGATGAAGAAGTTAGGGGGGCAGTATACACAGCTCCTATAAAAAATGCTGAAGCTAGTCTTGAGAAACAAATTTAAGCCATCTTAAACAAATTTAAGAGAAAGTAGGGGTGCAACATCGAAGTTGGTTGCCTTTCGACGTTGGACAGTGATTAAGAAAACTTTTTTCAGTGAGATATATACTGCAACTGTTGATTAACTGTTAACTTTTTTTTGTAGCATATCTTTATAAAACTTTTTTTTTTTTTTTGCTGAAATGTAAAACATCATCAACAAATTATCAGATGCAAAACAAGGATGTTTAAAAATCATTGACAGTAAATTATCGTTAGTTACGGAAAAAAAAAAACTTTCTTTTCAATTTGGTAGACATTGCTATTAGTGGTTGAAGAAAGATGAATCTTTTTTAATTGCACAATTTTTATTGTTTTTTGCTGAAATGAAAAAAGTACATTGAAAGAAGAAAAAAAAACATTGAAGGTTGACTAATTTGCAGTAAGGTTTCAGGAAGGGTAAATCGTGTGCTACTAATTTATTACATTTGTATGACAAGGTCACCATGGCTTTAGATAAAAAAAAAGTGTGTAGATGTTGTTTACATTGATTTTCAAAAAGCTTTTGATAAGGTACCACATGTTGCACTACTCAGTAAATTAGCTGATATAGGAATCCGAGGTAAAATTTTAGTTTGGGTTAGAAATTGGCTGACAGGAAGGAAACAAAGAGAGTTGTAAGTGGTAACCATTCTAAATGGAGTGAGGTGTTAAGTGTAAGACCCCAAAGATCAGTTTTAGGTCCACTTTTGTTTATTATTTTTATGAATGATATTCATGAAAATGTTTCTGGAAACATGAATTGTTTTGCTGATGATGTCAAACTTATGGGGGTTGTAGAAAATGAGAAACAAGTAAATCAGTTGCAAGTAGATAGTTTTAAGAGGGCCATTCATCTTCATTGGGGTCTATAATTTGACTAGGACCAGCCCTGTTGAGCCCAGAGCCTGGTGCTGGTCGTCGCATTTGTATTTGTAATATTGCAACTTCTGATTCATGATCAAAACTTTTTAGTAAATATGCTTGTCCTATATTTTGCTTTGGCTTTCTTCGCTGGAATATAAAACATCGACATCGAAAACAACATCAAAACCAAAACATCGATGTTGGAAAAATATTGACCCTCAAACATTCATGGCAAAAACATCGATGTTTCCAGAACATCGACATTGATGTCGTAGCACTAGAAGAACGTATTCATGTTTTCTCTCCTGAAAAATTTTAAAGCTGAATGACTGAAAATGCCATTTTAAGCTATCTTAAAGTCACCTAAAACTATGGAATTCAGACGCTCTCCATCTCCTTAATTTTTGGAAATTGAAGTATTTAGAAAACAATTTTAAACTATTATTTATGATGTTAGGGGAAAAGTGCAAGTTTTGGGTTATCCCAAGTTTCTAGACGGTAAACCAAGATGAATGGAAACTAGGCAATGACGTTAATAAAAACCGTTTTTGCATCAATCAAATAATAAATATTTCATTTGCAATATGCTAGGATTATATATTCTTGGTTATACAAGAGCACTAAACTTTCAGCTTAATGTGTGTCCTGTGTATCATGTATCATTGGTATACCGAAGAATTTTTGCACGAAAACAAACGGATAGATTTAACTCCAGCTATTTTATTTTTACTTTACTTCAAATAAAATCACCGGTCATACGGCAATGTCATGTATTATATTTAACAGATTGTGCAAAATTAATGAATAAATTCAAACACATCTCTCATTCTTTGAATCAAGGCAATACTTTTGAAACTACAAGAACAGAACAAGAACATCATTTGAAAATTAAATCAAATAGAAAAACAATGGTCGTAAAACTTCATTTGAATCAAAATTTACTGATCAAAATTTGAAAACTAAAACCTATTTAACCACTGTTGCATATCTTATGTTTATTGATTAGTATTTCTTGCAATGCTATGCGATACTGTAACCGACCCAATTATTTTGCTTGAAGCACATGCCGGATTGTTTACCATCGCGTCAGATCATCACATCTATAAACCAAGTATATTTTAAAATCAAAATTCAGAGCGATCAACAAACCCGAAATGAAAAAGTCAAATTTTACAGAAATCAGTAAGTACGAATCCAACATTGCATAAACGACAAAAAATTTAAATTTCCTAACCTGCTCATCCGCCATATTCAGTCATCCAACTCAACTACTGCGCTGCCAGGAAGTTTAGTTGAATGTCGACATTGTCATGAAAACAGTCTTCTGCTTTTAGGAAATGCTTCTCAGTAAAAAAAAAAAAAAAATCGCTTTTTTTTTTAAATTAATGACAGTATTTTTTCAAATAAGACTGTTTAGCAAATTATAACTATAAAGGTATTTGTTTTATCAATAAATAGATAAATTTTCCTTTTCGCGCATTGCACAATAGTGAGAAAAAACTAAGAATGCGAAAAAGAAAAAAATGTTTTCAATTTTCTACAGAACTTTGCAACAGAGAGATTCAAACTGAAAACACAGCTATACATACCACCAGTTTCTAAAGTAACAGAACCAACACTTTACATCCGTAAGTAAAGGACTTTACCATTCTACTTTCCCCTTAACAAACTTGTATTTTTTATCATTAGTTCTCCCTCATTTTTTAAAAAATATTTCAAAGGCATTTTACCATAATCCACAATGAGCACTATATGGTACGGCCAGCAAAAGTCAAAATACATTTTTTCTTGCAAAAAGAAGGACACAGAGCCCGGTGCCTCTGGCAAACAATAGGAATCAAATCACCCCCAGAACGTACAGATAGCTGTCAGAACGAACGCTTTCCACCACTCAGTATTAGGGGCCAACCATGGGCGCCCATATGCGAAATTTTAAGGGGGGCTCAGATATTTTCTTCTTAGTTTACAGTAAAAAGATTATATATACATATTATATATAGGGTCATTCCATTTTGAATCAACCAATGGGGTGTGTGTGCATCAGCATTTTTGATTTTGATAGAAATTTGCGTATGCATTCTTTTTATTTCCTAGACCTCAAAAATGTATCCATTTCATTTAGAAAAAAATTTACCCTTTGATATATAGACCATTTTTGTTGTTGGCAACAGCAAAAATGGGACATTTTGATGCTTTGTCTTCTGAACTATAACTTTTTTTCCATCGAAGATTTTGATTCTAAGCATAGCTCATTGAAAAGCTAAGAAAGAGATCTTTTCATATATGATATCAATAAATTTCATCTTAAAAAAAAAATCAAGGTCAAAGTTTGCGACGAAAATCTCATTTTTTACTGCTTTTGAAAATTAAAAAACCCATGAAGGGTTTAGAATAACAAGCCTATTTTTTATCATATATTCAAACAAAATTCTGCTGCACGAAAAACAAGAATCCAACCAAAATGATCAGATTATGTTTACTGTGCGTGTGATAGTGACTGATGGCTAGGAGAAGTGTTAGAAGTAAAAGTGTTGAATGTTGAAGAAGAATGCAGAACCCATTTTTTTTTTCATCCCAAAGGGTCAAGAACATCATTTAAAAAATCAAGTGATGATTTGGGTTCAGTTGCAAGACATTTTGAAAATCATCAGAACTATGGTCGGCACAAGGAAGAGGAATTTTAAATTAGTAATAAAAGTGACAAACAGTAAAAAGGACATGTCAAAAAAATAAGAAAAAGAAAGAAGAAATTTCTTTCTTTGAATTTTGTCCTATACTTAAATTTTCTCGACAGAAAAACTTTCTCATGTCGTGATTTCAGAAAAAAAGGCTCAAATGTTTTAAATTGCTTTTTGATAATTTTGGGAAGGCTGCAGCCCTATCAGCGCACCCCCTGAAT
This sequence comes from Uloborus plumipes, assembly GCA_038373865.1. NCBI lineage: Eukaryota > Metazoa > Arthropoda > Arachnida > Araneae > Uloboridae > Uloborus > Uloborus plumipes. The sequence continues at coordinate 25,500 of JAXGGA010008267.1, forward strand.
ACGCCACTGTTCCCAGGCGATAAAAAATTTAACTTAGCTCATTAAAGTGTAAACATGTAACTTCATATCACTTCTTTCTCATTTCTATAATTAAAAACAAACAATTAAATATATAATTAAATCTCACTAAAACCTGAGATTAAGAAGTACAAAAATAATCGTGTTGCTTCAGGGCAATTATATGAAAATTTAGATGCCCATAGCAGCCAAGCGCCTTTGAATAACAAAGTAACTTTTGTTTCATTAAAAAGCTGGTAAAAAGTATCAAAGATTCCACAAATAAAATAATTTTTACCTTACCCCCACATGCATTTTTTCAGCGTTGAAAACTGGATTTTTTGAAAATTTGCAATTTTAGGGGGCATATCTCATAAAGGGTACGGAATAACAAGGCAATTTTTTTATATAATAAGTAACCATACACATGAATATATGATACAAAATATGGCTTGTTATTCTAAACTTTTCATGAGAGTTTTAATTTTGAAAAGTAGTAAAAAATGAGATTTTCGTCAAACTTTAACCTTGAAAAAATAATATATATATATATTTTTTTTAATCTGAAATTTGTTGATATCATACATAAAAAGATCTCTTTCTTAGCTTCCCAGTTAGCTATGTTTGAGCTAAAAATCTTCGATAGAAAAAAAGTTACAATTCATGAGACAAAGTAGCAGAAATGCCCCATTTTTGCAGTTGCCAACTACAAAAATGGCCCATATGTCAAAGGGTCAATTTTTTAAAATAAAATATTTATTTTCTTCAGGTCTGGGAAATAAAAGGAATGCATATGAAAATATTCATCAAAATCAAAAATTATAATGCAACAACTTTTCTGAAAATTTGTTGATTTAAAATGGAATGACCAAACCGCTAGTCCGCAGACATGGGGTAGTTTCCTATGCAAATACGGCGCCGGTTGACCCAGGAATTTTACTTTCTTTTTGTATTGAAAAATGTAGGAAGAAACACATTGTAACAATTCTGAAAGCGATTTCAGTGCAGATTAGAGTTATTAAAATTTGGCATTTTTAATAACTTATTCATTAATGGGTGAAGAAGTTTTTTTTTAATTTTTTTCTGAATAAATAGTACTAAAAGCTGGGTCAATCCATGTCAAATCACCCAGGAAAACGGGATTTTGTAACCCATGTCCTCGGATTTTGATAAAACTTGGTGTATTTAATAATTTTATGGTGGTAAGTAACCATATGAATTCTTTTGCCCATATGTGATCTGGTTTTTGTTTTACAGGCCGTCAAACTTTTCAAAAAATTGCATTTTCTGTCAACCGTTAAGCCTAATCTGCATGTATACGTATCTCTTCAATAAATTGTGACGGGCGCAGAAATCTTTCAATATTTCCAAAAATTCTCAGATATATTGCCGAAAGTATGAGGATGTAATAAAAAAATACTTGAAATTAAAAAAAAATAATTTTGTTTGAATAAAATTTGAATAAACTAGGACAAGCATTTTTTTTCTTGTGCAAAACATGAGTTTACTTAAGTGGCATTTCACGAAAAGGCGGAGGTCCTATTCAATAATGGAAGCATTCGAAATGAACCTGAAGGTGTGTTCTATCATTGCAAAGAATAAAATTAGTGGTTTTTTTCGTTTTCTTGTTGCTGTTGCACAATATACACATTTCAGTATCAAAATTTTTGAAAAAAAGTTCCAGTCATTTTCCTAACATAAATTTCACTGAAAAGCAACATACCTTCATTTTTAAGTGTATTTACAGCCCTATTATGCTACTTAAAAATCATCTTAATCCCTTATTAAGCAGAAAGAAAAGTGAGAAATAATTTATGACTCCCAAATTCAGTTGTTAAGTTCAGAAAAAAATCAAATGTAGAAAAAAGATGTGCAAAACATGAATTCACTTTAGTAGCTTTTTATGAAGAGGCGGAGGTCATATTCAATATTAGAAGCATTCGAAATAAACCTAAAGGTGTGTTCTATCATTGCAAAGAACAGAATTAGTGGCTTTTTTCGTTTTTTTTTTTTTTTTTTTTTTTTTTGCCTATTGCACAATATATACATTTCAGTACCAACATTTATGAAAAAAGTTCTAGTTATTTTCGAACTTATTTTTCAATATTTTTTGTGTAAAAGAAGCATAGCTCATGCTTTTGTAGCATAAAAACGTATTATATTTATTTTTAATGATTTATAATTGTATTCAATGTGAGAAGAAGAGATAGGATAGCACTGTCTTTGAAGAAAAAATAACAATGAAAAATATGAGTTTCCGAATATTTTTGGATTGTTTGTCTTTGAAGTGTTTGTGTGATCCTGTTTTCAGCAAATTTAAGGAATATTCTGTTTGATATTTTAACGCTCGACCTTCCTTGCATTTCCGACGTCGGGACAGTACTTGTTGAAGTCAAGTTATCATGAAATATTCGGAATACTTATTTTGTACATATTCAATCTCCTTTTGAAGAGAATAGTAACATCTTCCAGAATCTTATGTTACGGACCGTTTGACGTAGTTATTTCATCTAACATCTTACCATTTCTTGGTTATAGTAAAGATAATAGTCCTTTCTTAGGTAAAAGATAGTCTTGCTTCAAATCCAGCATAGTCACTTACTTGAAAATTTTCAATTTTTTTCTTTTAAACTCCAATAGCAAGTGTCGAAAGCTGTATTTGCTCTTAACTGGATGCCGAAATTTCTAGTTTATTTTTATTGAATTATGTCTGTCCGGGGCTCTAGCTTTTTAATTATCTCCTATTATTATTTATCAGCGCAAACCAACCTTCCTGATAAGCGAATCCAATGAAAAACAAACAAACCAAAATAGAAAATCCACTCACATTCTTTATCCCTCTTATCACTATGATCCATATTTTGATAAAATAAGAAGAGACCTGATACATGCGCAAATGCAAGGAAGGTTGAGCGTTAAAATACCAAACAGTATATTCCTTAAATTTGCTGAAAACAGGATCACACAAACACTTCAAAGACAAACAATCCGATAATATTCAGAAACTCGCATTTTTAATTATTATCTTTACTTTAAAGATTGTGCTATCCTATCTATTCTTCGCACATTCAATACAATTATAATTCATTAAAACTAAATATAATACGTTTTTATGCTACAAAAGCATGAACAATGCTTCTTTTACGCAAAAAATATTGAAAATTAAGTTAGGAAAATGACTAGAACTTTTTTCAAAAATGTCGGTACTGAAATGTGTATATTGTGCAATAGCAACAAGAAAACGAAAAAAAGCCATTAATTTTATTCTTTGCAATAATAGAACACACCTTTAGGTTTATTTCGAATGCTTCTATTATTGAATATGACCTCCGCCTCTTCATAAAAAGCTACTAAAGTAAATTCATGTTTTGCACATCTTTTTTCTACATCTGATATTTTTCTGAACTTAACAACTGAATTTGGGAGTCATAAATTATTTCTCACCTTTCTTTCTGCTTAATAAGGGATTAAGATGATTTTTAAGTAGCATAATAGGGCTGTAAATACACTTAAAAATAAAGGTATGTTTGCTTTTCAGTGAAATTTAGGTTAGGAAAATGACTAGAACTTTTTTTCAAAAATTTTGATACTGAAATGTGTATATTGTGCAACAGCAACAAGAAAACGAAAAAAACCACTAATTTTATTCTTTGCAATGATAGAACACACCTTCAGGCTCATTTCGAATGCTTCCATTATTGAATAGGACCTCCGCCTTTTCGTGAAATGCCACTTAAGTAAACTCATGTTTTGCACAAGGAAAAAAATGCTTGTCGTAGTTTATTCAAATTTTATTCAGACAAAATTATATTATATAAATTTCAAGTATTTTTTTATTAAATCCTCATACTTTCAGCAACATATCTGAGAATTTTTGGAAATATTGAAAGATTTCTGCACCCGTTACAATTTACTGAAGAGATACGTATACATGCAGATTAGGCTTAGCGGTCGACAGGAAATGCAATTTTTTGAAAAGTTTGACGGCCTGTAAAACAAAAACCAGGGCACATATGGGCAAAAGAATTCATATGGTTACTTACCACCATAAAAGTATTAAATACACCAAATTTTATCAAAATCCGAGGACATGGGTTACATGACCGGGTGAACTGACGTGGAATGACCCATCTGAAAGAATACTAATTTCCAAGGGGGGCTCGAGCCCCCCTTGCCCCCCCTTATGGGCACCCATGGGGCCAACTGCCGTTGATTGCAAATTTATTTCAAATTAGTCTTTTTAGTAATTAGAAAAAAAATTCTGGAGACGAAATAAAATTATTCTATGCAAAAGAAAGCCTTTTTTATAATTATAGGTTGATGGGAGTACCAGGGGATGTACCGCATCTCCAACATTTTTGGAAAAATTTTGAAAATAAGTAAATAAATAAAATATTTTTCATCAGGAAATATAGTTCTGAAAATTAATATTATTTTTTCACAGCTACAATGTAAATTAATTTACTTGAAAGCTAACTTAAAAATACAATAATATGCAGCTCATATTGTGATCCGTACGTAACTATATTTCGAAAAGCGGGAGAAATGTGACTGAGCTACAAGAGTATATTTATCCATGTGAGAAAAAAATATTTCAAATAATTACATCAAATAAACACGTTTCTAAATTATTTTTAATGAATTGCTTCAGATTAGAACTAGTCTGTACTTTTTTTCATTTGGTGTTATTGGTATTTCAATAAAATTTCCTTAACTTTTAACAACCCTACCTAATAAATTCAAAAGAAAGAAAGAAAAAAATGACTATTAAAATAAAATCTTTATCAAAACCTCTCAAATTCTTGCATATCATTGCAATAAACAATGCTATAAAAAATCTGCTCCGAAATTAACTAAAAACAAACATTTTCGAGGTAAGTTTTCTAAGTAAGATCACCGACCCCTTTGTTTGTCCATGGGATTAACCCCTGCCCCCCCCCCCTTAAAGCTGTAGAATAGAAATTCTGATAGTAGAACCAAAGTCGCAAAAGAAGGTAGCTAGTTTTGGCAGCCATTTTTTTTAAATATATAAACAGTGCAAAAACATAAATCACCTAAACCAATAATTACAACTAAACTTTACTCTACGAAAACAAAAAACAAAACAAAACAAAAAAAAAAAAAAACTGATGAATATACACTCAGGCACATTGAAAATAGCGACCCAAGAAGAAATCGTCGGATTGATCAGCGACTGCGTCTACAGTGGCGCCAAGCCAGATCAATGTGGAATGTCACAGATTGGCAAAAAGTTGTGTTCAGTGATGAGTCTCGGTTTGTTTTAGGGACTGATGATAACTGTGTATGAGTGTGGAGGCGCCCAGGTGAGCGGTACAATTCCTCCCACACTGTTCTACGTCACACTGCCCGCACAGCTGGTGTAATGGTCTGGGGGGGGGGGGCATATCCTATGATAGCCGGTCCAATCTAATTGTGATGCGTGGAAATTTAACCGGCCAACGTTACGTTGATGATATTCTTCGACTCCATGTAGGACCTTTCCTAAATGATCTCCCAGGGGCAATTTTCCAGCAAGATAATGCTCTTCCGCATACAGCAAGAGTTGCTCAAGACTTCCTACGTCATTTTCAGACTCTTCCATAGCCGGCCTGCTCACTCGACTTATCCCCTATAGAGCATGTGTGGGATCAACTAAAACGTCAGATACCATCGTGTCGCTCTGTGCGTGATTTGGAGTTGGCTGTTACAAATTTGTGGGCTCATCTGCCTCAGGACAACATCAGGCGTCTAATCAACTCAATGCCGGACCATGTGGCGGCATGTATTGCAGCTAGAGGTGGCAGTGTTTCTTTCAGGCATGTCTCCGGGGGGGCACTGCCCTCCCGGAGAAAGTCAACTGCCCCCCCGGAGGAAAAGTCAGTTTGCACTTACAAAAAATAAATTAATTACAGTAAAAAATAAGCAAGTAAATATTTAACAAATAAATATAAAAGTATCAACGAAAATTTTAAACCATACATCGTGGGGAGCGGGGGGGGGGGCATCAAAGGTGGCCTTAAATTGCGTTCTAAAATATCAATTTCGGAAAACTACCCGGGGGGGGGCTAGGTTGAACCCCTTCTTTTTGCCTTGAAGTCATTAAAAATCGCCTACGGTTTTCTTTCTCTTTTTTTCGGGGGGGGGGTGAGTTCCAGGGCGAGTGCTGAGCTGCAACAATTTTCATTATGTTATAAAAGATAGTCTACAAATGCGTTTTTAGGATATCAATTTTTTTTAATTTCTGAGAAATTATTCGTAAACTCCATCCGTTTACACAACGTCGTCAAAGATATGGTCCCTTCAAATTGCCTAATCATGATTTCAATTTCGAAAATGTTTTAGAAGAGAAAATTAAATCGCATTCCTTTTTCTCTACTATTACCAAATATTATCGATTTTTGCATTTTTACAACTAAAATTTCAAGGCTTTCTGGGGGTAGGGGGCATCCGAACACCTAATTCTTGTCTATTTCTTCTGAAACATGACTTATAATTGCATTTTCTGGTATTTCATTTTAGGAAAATTCTGAGAGGAAGATCTGTGGACCAGTTCCCTTCCATTAAAAGTTAGTCTAAAATTGGTTTACTATTGGACTAACAGGACTTCAATTTCGAAAATTTTAAGAGGGAAAATCGTAAACCCATCCTTTTCTCTAATGACCTCAAAATGCACCAAAACCAAGCGCGGATCCAGAGGGGGGGTTATGGGGGTCATGACCCCCCCCTTTACCGACAAAATATAGCAAAAAATAGCATTTTTGGTACTTATATTACGAAAAAATTGTCAAAACCCCCCATTTTTGCTCAAAAATTGCACTTTGACCCCCCCCCTTTCCGAAAATGACCCCCTCCTTAGCCTGAAGCTGGATCCGCCCTTGACCAAAACTGCCTTTCAAGATTTCAATTTCAAAATCTTTTCCACGGTACCGTACCATAATCTTCAATTTCGATTTCATTTTTCTGAGATTCCCTGACAAACCCTGTTCATCATTTTTTTAACGTCACCAGAGATGACCCCTTCAATTTCAGAATCATTCTGGGGACCTCCTCCCCTCTTAAATATCATCAAAAGTGACCTAGAATTGCGTATCTAGAGCTTAAGTTTCGAAGATAGTGTTTTTAACTGCATCTCTTACATAACTTCCTCAGAGATCGTCTATATTTGAGCATTTAGGGCTTCAATTTGAAAATTTTCCAGGAAGAGTGCTTGCAAATTCCCCTGAACGTTATTAAATTTCGTAAAAAAATTCGCTTCGGACTTTAATTTCGAAAATTTACGGGAGAAAAATTCTTTTACAACCAGGATTTGATTCATCTTATATCTATTTCTTTAGTTTCGTTTTTAAAATATAATCCATCCTATGCGTGCTCTTCATTCATTTTAGTAATAATCGTTTTCTAATTTTAGAAGCTGAATCCATTCTCTGTTTCCCAACAAAGGTCTATACAGCTATGTGTTACGAAAATTGAGGGTCACCAATACCTCATACCCCTCCCCACCCTTATCAAGTCTATTTGACCTCTCGATAGACGACGGCCTTGTTTCATTATGAATTATATAGTAATGGACTTATTTTTTCTATGTAATGCCCTTTTATGAGAACGGAATAAGGAAATCATTCTCAGAAAAACACTGGAAAACAAACAAGTTTTTAAAACATACATCGCCTCTCTCCAGGGAGTACATGGGGATTTATTTAGGAAAGGGTCAAGCCAATTATTAAGGCAAATTTACAAATTGATACTTCAAAATGTTAAAGTTTTTATTGAAGGAAGGTAGTTTTCAATTTATTTAGGATTGGAGAGAGGTGGTCCACATCCACTCAGTTGGCAACTGCATATCTAGCTTTTGGTTTTGTGAGAGGTTATTGGGGGGGGGGCACAACTTTAGGGCTCAAATGGGGGTGGGCAAATTTTTCGAAAAAAAGTCATCGAAATGCAATTTTAGGCCACCCCCATGATCCCTCTCCTCCGGATGCTCCAAGTGCCCCCCCGGAGCAAAATGTCTGAAAGAAACACTGAGAGGTGGTCCAACGCGCTATTGAAGTAGCTCTGTAATTGTGTCCTTGCACACCCTGTATTCGTTCAATTGTCTTGATTTTGAGATCAAGTCAATCTCTCATCTGTATCATTATGTGTATTAAATTTTATTTCAATCCGATGTTTTCTTCTTGGGTCGCTATTTTCAATGTGCCTGAGTGTATTTTCTAACTAAGCATTCAACAAAAGATGTAGGCAATATATACTAAATGAAAGTAAATGTAAGAAATTATACAGGCTTTGGTTCAACTATTATTCAGAAAATTTCTGTCGCCTGAACGATCATTTTTCAGGCAATTGGGAAACATATTGTAAAGTGAAGACAAACTCTTCGACCCCCCGCCCCCAAACATCAATCTTAAAAGTGGACCATTTTGAAGAACGAAGTCATAGTGGCGCACGCATTGGTGGAGCTGAGGGGCTGAAGTCCCTCCATGAAGGATGAAAATGAGCCCCTTTTGATAAAACAAAACTGTACAAAATTGCGTTTATGGACTCGAATTTTGGAAATTTTCACAAAAGATAGCCCCCAGCCCCACTCTTAATTTCACCAAAAAAATAAATTCCATTTTTTTTTTTTCTCTTAGAACTTTAAATTCGAAAATTTTCGTAAGGTGATTCACTTGGGCCCTCCAAGAAAACAATCCTGGGTGTGCCACTATACAAAGTAGATGTAAGAATGTGAGGAATCATTGATTGTGGTACTTTAAAATTGAAAATAGTCAATCAATCTAAAATGAACGCAAAAAAAAAAAAGTAAATAAATAAATAAATAAATAAATAAATAAAATAAAATATATATATAGAGAGAAAGAGAGTGAAGAACTCTTACTATAAATTCAAGAAAGGGCCCTAGTCGCCACTTTTAGAGGCTGGGACTTTATTCTTTAGTAGCCATTTTTACTGAAACCATGGCGACCGGCGCCCACTAATCTATACCCCCCCCCCCCCCATACTTCTGATCAGACCCGTCATTTCGAATTTTTCCTGCTGGAGCAAAAAAAATATATACTTAATGTAAATTTTGCCTAAAGATTATTTTAGAAAATGCACACTTTTATGCAAATTATGTAAATAAATTACTATTCCAAAGCCGGGGGGGGGGGGGAGGGCAATTGCTCATCCCAGAAACCCCAAATGACGGGCCTGCTTCCGGTATTGTCGCACCCTCAGAATTCACGACGTAAATCCGCATATGCTCATCGTCTATAAGACGGTGTGAAATTCAATCCCCCCTTCAAAGCTTAAAACTCATACTTTTTTTCTTGAGTTTTCAATTTCATTCCGATTCTCCAAAAAAAAAAAAGCAAAACAGAACCCCCCTCTCCCCTTTTTTAGTGAGCTACGTATTAGCTCCTCGCCAGTTAGACTTATAGTGCATTCCCCAGAACTGGCATTCATTTTTTCATTTGGTCCCATTGATGGCGGATTATGGGCATTACCGTTTGAGAATTTTGACGCTCCACCAAGTAAACGTACCCAATTTCCCTCGCTGATCGGAGAAATCTTGCACATCGATAGAACACTAAAATATTCAATAGGATAAAGAAAAATAGATACCTTAGTGCAATAATTGCAAGTTATAATTCTAACGTTCATGAGGCACTAATACGCAGGGATACTGCAGACACGTGTTTCGGCGTTACAAGGAACGCCTTTTTCAATGCGAAAATTTGGGAGCTTATGGATGCACAGACATCCGACCAGCTTTTGTCGGAAATATACATTACCTAAGGCTTTTAGGAACAAAGTCATTTATTATTCTTTATTTATGGTAATCATTATAATAATGTAATGTTTTATTACTGTTTAAGCCGAAAAAAGATTTATGCTTATGATTGAGCTGTATACAAACAGCATTTCACAATGGCCAGTTCAACACAGATTTGACATAAGTCAGGGCCATATTTAAGGGGTGTGTTTTTAAGGTTTAAACCCCCTGCGAAGTTTTTCAAAACTATTCTAAAAAATGCTGTTTAATGCCTTTTTTGTTGAAAAATAAGACTATTACTATTTTATTTTCAAATTTCTTATTTACTTTTCAATTGCATTTGAAAAATGAAATTGTCATTTTGAATGATAGTACAAATTGATTTATCTGCAGTATTGATCTTTATGTAGTTTTCGCAAAAAATATTTCATAAACAATAATACATCTTTTTAACTGGAGCGAAGATGTTTTGTACACATCAGAATTTTTTCCTTCATTGGAAAAATATGTTATTATTTAATTTTTCATGTTAATGCCCCTTAAGTATCTACTGTAACAAAAAGCAATAGAATATGAGCTAATATTAAGAAAAGTGCCAATTTGAGTCCCAAGTGAATTTTCACCAGCATTTCAATAACTAGTTAAAAAAATAATTTTCCCCAGAAAGAAGATAAGTTTTTCTTTCATTTCATCTAATAACATCAGAAAAAAAAAATTTTTTTTTCATCAGAAAATATTGTGTTTATACATCAAAAATCAGATCGGTAACGTGTCCCAAGTAGCAAAGCTTAGCATGCAAACAGGTCATGCGCACTTTCTAACTTCCCAAAAAAACGCACTTGCACAAAAAACGATTCTATTTTTACCCCTTTGTTAATATTTTACTTCATTTTTGTTTTAATCGATTTCTGATTTTCTAGATGATGCGAAATAAGCGTGTCCCAAGTTCCGCCGTCAGAGTGGTAACAATAACTTCCGATCTATGTTTAGGCTCCCAAAATCATTTCCTGCACCTATACCACGTGATACTGAGTACCTGGTGGAAAGTTTTATCGAATTGTACTTAAAAATTTGCATTTCTGCATCTAAAATTGCAGGTAAGATTTTTTAAAGTGATTTTATAAAATGTGTGTCATTTGAGTCATCAGATCGGTAACACGCTCTAAAATGCGCAGTTTTTATTATTTTAAAAATTATTTTATATATAAGTATAGTCCTTTGTTACAAGTGAAAAAACCACGTGTTTGATTTTGGTTTAGTGCGATCGACTCGGAAATAAAAAAAAAACTTTATCAGTTTGTCAGATCGGTAACAGTCAGAGCGGTAACATTGAAAAACAGCAAATATGTTACAGAACTAACCCACACATTTCAGAATTATAAAAAGCAAAAATCATACTTTAGCCATATATATTGTTACAAATCTTGTAAATAGTTGTTGTTTTTCCTGCCTTGCATCATTTTCATTAGTTTTGGTTTTATCTGACGTCATGTTGCAAAAGTATCTGAAGATATCACTTTTATCACTTGTATACCGGCCCCGTAACACTTTGTAATTTTTACACTTGCCCTAACTTTAATAAGCGTGAAGACATTTTCGCTCGGAGTGGTGTTTTTCTTTTTATTTCTAGCGTTTTCTTGAATGAATTGTTTAAAGTTATGAATGATTTGGAATATTCCAGATATTACTAGAAAGTTGTCGGGAATTCTTTCCGTGTATAAATAGCTGGCCTTGAACACAAGTCAGTCAGTTGTTTTCAGATTTGATTCTGGTGACTCGTTTTATTCGCTATTCGCTTGGGCGAATGTTTGTTTTGCTTTTGTAATTGCTTAATTACTGTTCACGTTAGATACGTGGTGCTGAATTACTGTTGAGAGTACAGTGTAGTGTTTGCTGCCTAATTGCTGATGTTTAGCAATTGTTTTCTGCTCTTATTGTAAATAGTGTAAATACTTGTAAATAAATTTATAGTTACTTCCTCAAGATTGGAATGCTCATTTGAAGAAAGTTGAAGGTGCTACGGACTCGTTGCAATTTTGGCGCCCAACGTGGGGCATCTTCAAGAACTTTCTTGGAATTATCTGTGAACTTGGACTTTTCTTCCTGAGGACTTTTTGACTGCAGAATTTTATGGTGATTACTCGAGCAATGGAGGAACAACTAAAAAAACTCCTTGACGCGATCAACGCTGTTAAAAGTGACATGGCTGCGAATCAAGAACAATTAAAGAGTGATTTAACCGCAAGCATAACTTCAAATCAAGAGCAAATAAAGAATGATATGGCGACTCTGGCTACTAATCAAGAACAATTAAAAATTGATCTGGCAACTAATCAAGAACAATTAAAAATTGATCTGTCAACTAATCAAGAACAATTGAAAAGTGATCTAGCTGAAGAAATTAAAAGCGATTTAACGTCAATGAAAAGTTTGGTGGAAAGTAAATTTACCAATGTGGAAAATAAAGTGGAGGCTCTGGAAGAGAAAGTTGACAGCGTTGAGAATCGAATCACCACAGTAGAAAACAATGTTGAAAAGAAAATTAAAGAACTTGAATCGAAGTTATCAGCATCCTCCAACAACTCAAGTGACTGTGTAGCTGCAGCTGGAACTTCTCGTCCATCCATCAAACTGGCCGCGTTTGACGGGAAGACCTCGTGGAATATTTACAAGAAGCAGTTCCTCATCGTTGCAGAAGCAAACTCCTGGGACTCTTCCACGAAAGCCTGTCAACTTGCAGCTTCGCTGAGAGGGGATGCAGCTGATATACTACAGACCTTCCCAGAGGACAAGCACCATGACTTCGAAGCCTTATCATCGGCCCTGGAGCTTCGCTTTGGCGAATCTTGCCAAAAAGAATTCAGCCAACTTCAGCTCAAATCCCGACTCCAGAGGGCTGGAGAGACTTTGCAAGTTTTTGCAGCAGACGTTGAGAGGCTTTCCCATCTCGCCTTCTCGGACTGTCCTTCGGGTGTTCGCGATAACCTGGCCTTGAACTACTTCATAGACGGAGTGCGAAATCCAGAAATTCAGACGGCTCTCCGGATGGCGGACATTAAAGATCTTAAATCCGGTTTGGTCTACGCAATGAAGTTCGAGGTTGCACAGCAAATATCCCACAAGGATCGCCATTCAACCACGGGCGTGGAAGCGAGTGCTCCGGATTCGCACTCAACTTGTCTCTCGGAAATTGAGCGACAAATCAAAGAGATGTCGGGGACCCTGAAGAAGATTGCGGCTCGCAAAGACCAAGGTGGACAAACACTGAAGTGCTGGAAATGTGGCGGTGAGGGCCACGTACGAAGGAATTGCGAAGCTCGCCAAGAAAAGAAGACGTCTCCCAAAGTTTTCCAGATTTCCCCAAGAAGTGGCGGCTGCAACGGACTCTTCATTTACGCTTATGTGAATGGGTTTCCCTGCGAAATGATTGTGGACACAGGAGCCAACGTTTCCATTATTAAGACTGATGTGGCTCGTCAATTTGGACTCAAGATCTTATGGACGCCGCCCTGCGTTACTCTCCAAACTGTGACAGGTGACAAAATCGAGATTGAAGGAAAAGTGAACTTAGAAATAATGTTCGGAAGCGCCACTTACCATCACACGGCATTCGTCGCTGACATTACAGATCCCTTCATTCTCGGACTGGACTTTTTGAGAAAATTTGATTTCTCTATCGACTTTAAAAATAATGAGCTGCACTCGATGAGGGAAGACATAGCAATTTTCAATGCTGAAAATAACTTAAAATCCGCTCATCAAGTAATAGCCCAAACAGATTTATTGATTCCCCCAAGATCAGAAATACTAATACCTGGCTCCATCAATGAAAACAACAGCTTTAAATTCGGCCTAATTGAATATCCTAACCAGAGTAATAGCCCAAAAGGAGTACTAGTGGCATCTACGCTTGTGGACCTTTCAAGGAATGCAGTTCCTGTGAGAGTCGCCAATGTGAGTGAAAGACCGAGGAATATTAAGAAAGGAGAAGTGTTGGCAACTTGTACTCCCGTAAACTGCATCATCAGAAGAATTGATTCCTCCGAGACTGTGTCTTCCGAGTCCTTGACTTCGAAATTAATTGGGAGTGCACCATTATCGAAGGATCAAAGATACGCTGCGGAAAAATTGGTGGACAACTTCAAGCAGGTGTTTTCATCTACATCCGAGGATGTTGGTCGCACGAGTTTAACGCAGCATAGGATCGACACTGGAGATCATCCCCCTATCAAGCAGCATCCAAGACGACTACCGTTCGCCAAGAAGGAAGAGGTTGAGATCCTCTTGAAAGAGATGCAGGAGAATGACGTCATCGAACCCTCATCCAGTCCTTGGGCATCCCCTATCGTCTTGGTCCGAAAGAAAGACGGCTCCACCAGATTTTGTGTTGACTACCGACGCCTGAATGACATCACCAAGAAGGACAGTTACCCTCTTCCACGGATCGATGACACTCTGGACACCCTTTCCGGACACAAGTGGTTTTCGACCCTGGATTTAAAGAGCGGCTACTGGCAGGTGGAGATACACCCCGACGACCGAGAGAAGACGGCGTTTACAACCGGACAAGGCTTGTGGCAGTTTAAAGTGATGCCCTTCGGCCTCTGCAATGCACCAGCCACGTTCGAGCGTCTTATGGAATCAGTGCTGCGAGGACTCTCTTATGAATCCTGTCTTGTCTACTTGGACGACATCATCATCATAGGACGCAGTTTTGAGGAACATTTGGCTAATCTTAGGAAGGTGCTGCAAAAGCTTAAGGAAGCCAACCTGAAGTTAAGCCCCAACAAATGTAATTTGTTCCGTCGGGAGGTGAACTACCTTGGTCACATTATCTCTTCAGAGGGTGTACGAACAGATCCAGACAAGGTATCAGCAGTCAAGAATTGGAGCCGCCCCGAAAATGTCCATCAGCTGCGAAGTTTCCTGGGGCTCTGCACGTACTACCGGAAGTTTGTGAAGGGTTTTTCCAACATTGCACGACCTTTGCATAAGCTGACGGAGAGTAAACAAAAATTTGAATGGTCCAAAGAATGCGAGGATGCATTTCTACAGCTGAAGGAGGCTTTAACATCAACGCCTATTCTCTCTTATCCTCAGCCTGAAAAATCCTTCATACTTGACACTGATGCGAGCCACGAGAGCGTTGGAGCTGTTTTATCTCAAGAAATAGACGGTAACGAACATGTCATCGCCTACTGGAGCAAATGCTTATCCAAGTCGGAGCGAAATTATTGTGTCACGAGAAAGGAATTGCTCGCCATAGTTAAAGCTGTAGAACATTTCCATCATTACCTCTACGGCCGTAAATTCCTGCTCCGGACCGATCATGCCTCTTTAACTTGGCTTTTGAATTTCAAGAATCCAGAGGGCCAGGTAGCCAGGTGGATACAGCGGCTTCAGGAATATGACATCGAGATTAAGCACCGAAAAGGTTCGTCACACGGTAATGCTGACGCATTATCAAGAAGACCTTGTTCCGAGAACTGCCATTATTGCTCCCGAATTGAGAAACAGTACGGGATGACAATCCCTACTGCCTGCTTAATTACTGTTCACGTTAGATACGTGGTGCTGAATTACTGTTGAGAGTACAGTGTAGTGTTTGCTGCCTAATTGCTGATGTTTAGCAATTGTTTTCTGCTCTTATTGTAAATAGTGTAAATACTTGTAAATAAATTTATAGTTACTTCCTCAAGATTGGAATGCTCATTTGAAGAAAGTTGAAGGTGCTACGGACTCGTTATAATATTGAATATTTTTGTTCTTAAAAAATTAAAAGCAAGGAGTTTTAGTACAATTGCTTCATTTTTGGTTTGTATAACCCAACAATAGAAGTTAGTAAAATAAGAAAAAATGACACTGCAGAAATTAATTTAATTAATTATTATTATTTTAATTTATTTTTTTTTTTTTTTGTGCTTCAATTTCTCATAACTTCGCTAAATAACTAGATAATAACTAGCATGCTAAATTTGAATTTCTGATCAAGAAATTAAATTTCCTGCAACTAATTAAAGAAAAGCAAGCAGCAGAGTTGTGTGTTGAAAAAGTTGAAGTTGTGTGTTGTTTTAAAACAAAACAAATGTTTTATTAGCTTGGATTTGGTAATATCATAATTTATTTTATCTAAAAACCTTATCGCTCATTTTTATTTCCAAGAGATGCTTTTCATTATGAAATTTGATTTTTTTAGCCTAATATATATTTTAATATAATTATCTTAATTCTATGTTAAAAATGCAAGGAAATTATATCATATTTAGAGATGTTAACGAAGACTGAAAGCATAAACTCAAATATGTAACTCATATTAACATCAGATCTGTAACGGCTTAAAAGTGAGTAATCTAGGGAGGGGGTAAATAACTTCCTTGACCTCCCCCCTTTTATTTTCTTGCATTTAGACCCAATTTAGACTTAAAATCCAATATTAGTTTTTTTCTGCAAAATTTTTTTTTTTTTTTCAGAAAACTCCAACTTCAAATTGGCACTTTTCTAAATATTGGCTCATATAGAACATGAAATCAAATTTTATTTCGCGAGAAATGCGTTATCTTAATTTTTTGTTACTAAGTGCTGAGTTCTTAACGTAAAAGTATAAGGAAGAAAAATCTTATAAAAGGGTCACACATCTAATTGGGTCGCTGCCAATTGAGGCATTCAAATCATCAAACATGTTTAGCCTGAAATTTAAAAAACTTAACCCGGGTGAGTCTGCGTATGTTTGTTATGCAAATTCAGTCTGTGTAACGGATCACTGCGCTTTATATAGTCACAGGGAAAATATAATTACAATCCCGCTATAGGAAGCTAGTTTATTATTATTATTATTTTTACATAATAGTAGTTTTGGATTCAAATTTCATGTTTTGAGAGTGTTCTATTCCTCAAAGTAGTGAATATCTTGGTTAATTAATAGTCCTCAATATTTCTTATTCTGGTATTTGGATTCATTTTGTAAGACAGTTTAATTCTCATTCTATATGTTCCTTTATACATTTCGGCTTTCATTCTGTGGAAACCACATAATATTTTTTTAAAGATGTTTCAGATTTTTGATTGAGAAAAAAAATGTTTTGAATGATTGCCTGTGAATAGCCCAGCAAGAATTTTTTTTACCGGGTCTTTAAACGCAATAAAAGGCTCCTGTGCATAAAATTTCGTTGAAAAGTTGGAGATGCGAGGTGGACTGGGAATGGAATGGTTCTAGAGGTGCGCTGCGTTGAAAACTATTGTACTGCTGATTAATGAATGCACCGCTACAGTCGGCAAGAAAGAGAGAAGCCCCCGAAGTTCACAAGAAGGGGGCGAAGCTTTTGAAGTACACTGTCGTACGTAGTGTACATCAATCCGACCGATGTAGGCGGTCGCTGAAGGCGACTAGTTCCTTAATATTTTTTAACATAATAATAGTTTTAGACTTAAATTTAACCCATTAATGCCTAGCGTCCCTTTTTAGGGACGGTTCAAAAAAGGGTCTGAATTTCCCCCAAATGAACATTTCAACCAAATAATAGTGTTCAATTAGTACTTTGGTATTGTTTCAATTCGTCATTAACAGATTGCAGCATATAACCATTGTAAAGTGTGTTCTGTAACAGTTTTAATATGATCTTTATCAAAAATGACATCGTTCACAATCTCAAGAAAAAAAGCTAAGTTTTCAAAGTTATCCCCAGCTTCCCAGTTTATGTTAATTGCTGATTTTATTTCTTCTTATGAAATGTCTTTTTAAATATTATATCGTAGGCAGAAAAAAAAATTAGTAAAAAAAGTATGTACCCTGTGGGGTCTATCGTAACTTTTAAGGGACGATTTTTCTTTCCTTAATAAAAAATTTATTTTTAACATAATATTTTTTTATTATTTTTCCTGTCCATTAAACACTGTAACCAGTACACAAAATATCTTTGGGAAAAAAAAATGTCAGGCATTAATGGGTTAATGTTTTTAGAGTGTTTTACGCCCAAAGTAGAAAAAAAACTTTTGCTGATTGATAGTCCCCGTTACTTCTTTCTACGGGGTCTTGGGAGTCGAAATTGAATTTTGCTCTAGATTTAATACTTTCCTTAATTAAATTCTTTTTTTTTTTTTTTTTTTTGCAGGGAAGAAAAGAGATTTTGGGACTAGACAATGATAGTCTTTTTTTTTCTTGAAAAGATCACCACCACAATATGAATATTACAGCTAGTTTTGATGCAAATCACATGAACAAATAAATTTATAGTCGGTTATTCTGAAACACTAAATAACTGCAAAATGTCGAGACTTTCGCGAAGGCTTTACGTATCACATAAGACTGCAACTTTTAAATTCTCAACTTTGAAACAAAAGCAAAGTCAATTTGATAACAGCCTTTTTATCCGCGGTATTCATGATATCCATTTACTTGCTTGACATTTGATTTTTTTTCAAGTTGCTTTAATAATTTAAAAGTTTTAATAGCAACTTAAATCTAAAATGTTGTCAAACATTGATTTGATTTCGATTGGTTTGGCAACACGAATAAAATTCAATCAAGAAATTTCATTCAAATATGGTCAAGCATGCAATATTGAGTCCGAGTAACTCTAATGAAGACTTTTCAAATTATGTAATCTCAAAACAAGTTTAGACATGATAATGCAGATTCTGTAGTATTTTTCCTGGTAGAATAATCAATTTAGCCCTTTTTTCAGTGGAAAAAGTGTTTGGTGATATTTCAAAAAATGATTTAATGTTTTATTTTCAAGTCAAAATTCATGTAATATTTATTGAGCTAAAACTTATAGAAGAAACTATTTTTAACCTAATGGATGGCAAGTAATAGAAAAAAATGGGACGTTTCAATGAAGTTTCTAAAAACTATTTTTTTCCCCATGTATAGAGCATATTTTACAAATCTTCGCAGATGTACATTTTCAAAAACTCCTGTTTTTTTCAATTTAAATAACTTTTATTAAATACTTCAGGTCTGATTGTGTCGAATTTGCATGATTAAGTTTCATGCTTTTCTGATATTAGTAGCAAATGAGCGAAGATTTAATTAACTTTTTGCGACTTTCACAGGATGACAAGTAATCTAGAATTATTATTATTATTATTTTTAGATAATTTTCTCGGTCTTTAATGTAAAAAATAAATACAGGTGTTTTCTTTTAATCATAGCGAAATAATAAACGGTATTTAAAAAGTGAATAATAGAAATAAATATATTTTTTTCGATCCTAAGGTTCAATAACTTATTTCACATTTATTATTATTTATATCATTAGCTGTTTCCTTGTACTTAAATAAAAAACTTTGTTCACAGAAATTGATGTTATTGTATTTATTTCCTCATTCATTTTTATTCAAAATGTAACCAGTTCCCGTTGGTTTGAGAAAATACCTCTGTTACATCATTTTTTTTTCTTCTTTTTTAAATTTTGAGGATAATTACTTACTTACTCATTTATTTTATTTTATTTTATTTTATTTTATTTATTTTATTTACTATTGTTTTAAAAAGGACATGTATCAGGGTTCAAAAAATGTTATCAAATGCGTTCTCAAAAGAGTAAGAAGGTATGCTGAACCTGAACAACATAAGTTTTCAACTCAAATAGACTGCGTAAAATATTTATTTACAAATACCTCAAAATACTTCTAACTAAAAATCACAAATTAAACTCACATAAAAAATTCTACCCTAGGCATAAAAACAAAAACACTCGTATCCAGTCAAGCGATAAGCACTGTGGCGTTCAACTTGGAGACAGTTTTAATTTCAACGTTTATATTTTTATTTATATTTTTCAATGTTTTTTTTTTTTTTACCAGGTAAACCAAAACAATTCTTGAAAAAGAGGTAGCAGTTTTTAGTTCAACAATTGAAAATAGCTTTCTTATGCATTTTTATTTTCTACATGAATGATAAAATACTTTTTTCCCCTCAAAATATTAATGTTTTTTTTTCTTCTTCCACTCTTTCGAATTATAATAGGTTGTTCAATATAATAGGTTATATAAAGAATGCGATGATAGAGTAAAAATGGGGAATTTTAAATCTTCAAATTTATTTCTGAGTTACGCTATATACTTTAATTTGAATAATTTATTTTTCAGCATATTTCTCACATAGCTCAAAGTTACCGTGAATGTGAGGCTAATTTTGAGATCAGGAAAATAGTTCATTAAAAATGTTTTTAATAAATGAAATTTCTTAGTTTTGGATAAGTATACAAGAATTTAAAAGTTTTTCTTTAGTTTTAGACCAATAGATGCCACAGTCCTGTTAAAATAGGAGAGAGGTAGTTAAAATCAGAAAAAATTGTGGCTTAAAGTTACCCTGAATGATCGTAGTTAAAATGAAACAATATAATTATCGGCATTGTTCTCAATTTGGATATCGCGTTGAGGTACAGCCGTTGAAAAAAAAAATGATCGATTTAAATTGATACCACACTGTAAAAAATAGGTGTTGTTTTTACAGTATAATACAGCCAATTTTATAGTAACGCTGTACAAATTGCCAATTTTACACTAATAAACTGTAAATTGCTAATTTTACAGCAATAAACTGTAAAATCGCTAATTTTACAGTTTACTACTGTGCATTTTACAGTTTTAAACTGGAACTTCTGCTGCAGTATTATACTGTTATTTTTACAGTATAATACAGCTCATTTTGTGGGAATAAACTGTAAAATTGTGGTAATGAACTGTTAAACTGCTGCTTTACAGTAATGAACTGTAAAATCGCTAATTTTAGTGTATTACTGTGCATTTTACTGTTTTAAACTGGAACCTTTGCTCCTAGTATTAGACTGCAAAAACAACAATTTATTTTTTGCAGTGCTCCTGTTCCAAAATTTCAATATTGCACTAGTACATCGGCGACCTAAAGTTAAGCAACAGGGGGCTTTTTTGGCATAACTTCAAGAGAAATCAGCTAACACCTTGTTCTTGACATTTGCATACGCATCACAGAGGCGGCCCAGGGCCCATCGACTTGAGGGGCTCCATGCCGAACCATATTATTATTGCTGAAATTAATGGCCCCTTTTAACTTTTTCAAATTTATCTTAAATACAGAGAGAGAACAGATAAAGTGGATTTCATCTATGGGGATGTCTATGAGAGAGTCATTATTACTAGGTGTGTATGTTAGCAATGTGAATCTAATCGTATTTGTACTATTCACTCAGAAATAGGGGGTCGGAGAGATTCTCGTCCGAATTTTTTTTTTTTTTTTGAATTTGTAGTCTTAAAAAGACATTTTAGATTTTTTAGTTATGTTTCAAGGAGAACGGGTTCGTGTGCACTTCTTCGTTAACATTTTGAAATGGAATTATTTGAAAGGCAATTGTTATCCCGGAGTGTGTTAGAGGAGCTCGAGGGCCCTTAGATTTTTCGAAACTGTAAAGTGCAATTTTAGACGATCTTTGGTGATGTTAAGTGAGGATGTGCCAATAAATTAGCCGATTACCGATTAATCAGCTCTTGATTATCGGTCGAGCCGATTAATGGTCATGATAATTATTTTTAATACTACCAATTTCAACATCACTGTTTCTTTTTTCTTCCTTTTACAATTCCGGTTATGGAAATAATTACTAATTTATTTCTGAGAGAAGATTTAGTTTTCTCCATTTTTCTCATTTTCCCTAAATAATTTTAAAATTTCATCCAACTTCTGTGAACCGATTTTCATAACTAGCACTTGTTTGATTTTTTTTAACTAGCACTTGTTTAAATGTACTTTGTGCTACACTGCACAACTTTAATAAAACATTCCAGATTAAGTTGTTTCGAAAAGGTGCTAAAAAGTTCAAAATTTTAATCTTAGAAATGAGTGTGACCTTTTTGAGAGAGAGCGAGGGGGGGGGGGAGTTCACGGGCTCATCTTTTCTCATTTCAAGTTTCAAAGATCAACTTTTGAAAAGTAGGGTCTAAAAGCATTTTGAGAAGACCACCAATTGACCACCAGCCAGTAACGCCACTGCAGAAGTACAAAACAACAATAAATAATAAAAAGATATTCTTTATCTGATTGCTAGAACTAATTTCTATCATTCCTTTAAATCTTCTGTTATAATTAACAGTTGTAATTAAGAGGTAGTCAATTATTGACAATCTAAAATGCAAACAAATAAAATTTCAGAAAGTTCGAAAAATTCCAAATAATAAAGAAAAACACAGAAAGGGGGAAAACGTAGATATACACACATACGCACGGTCGGATTTTAATAGGATAGATTTTGATTTGAGCTGTGTTTAAAAAGTGGTCAGCTATTGGCTGACACAGGTAAACTACTGATCATAAAGGGTCAATTTTAGGCGAAATCTCCTTAAACTAGTAGGGAAAATAAGCTGAAAAATAGTAAATAAAACAGAAGAATGATTAATTATTCTAAATCCTGATGGCTTTATTTTCACGTCAATATGACTTAAAAAATTACCCCCAATGTTTTTCGTGCGAAACTAAATAGAACTTGTAGAAACTTGCATTTAATGGTCAATTACTGGCAGATCACCCTAGATACCTAAGCAAACCGTTGCATTATATGATCACAAAAAAGAAAAAAAAAAAATCATACATGCTGATTCCAAACAGCAATAAAATTTCTTACTTCATCAAAACTGTCGTTTAGTTCTTCAATACTAGATTCATCGGAACAGGAACTTGAAGAATCATAAAGATACAATGGCTCAGGAGAGGCTGCTTCTATTTCGGCCATTCTAGTTGAAATGATTTCTCTCATAACTGCTTCAATAACATCCCAAGTGATTCTGTGAGCCTCTGGGACCACTCGATCTTCTGGAGCCTCTGGGACCACTTGATCCTCTGGAACCTCAGGGACCACTTGATCCTCTGAAACATCAGGCACATCTTCTGTTCCGCAAACATCTTCTGTTTGTGTGTTAGCATCAGTGCCTACACGAAAAAAATATTAGCGTAATTGTGTATATGTTACAGTTAAGAACCGATATTGGGCCCTTTTACTTTTCCTTTTTTTTTTTTTTTTTTTTTTTTTGAGAATCTTACTTGTGTCCTCTGGCACGTAAATAAAATAAAGAAGTTTAAAACCTCGAGCCAATGGCACCTAATCTTTCCCTAGTAGTTACTACGGAGACAAAAATAACAGCAAGGACTGATATTGGAGAAAGTCCACATTCACCGCTGATTCGCAGAAAATATTTCGGTTTTTCGTTGATGAAGAGAAAATCCAGACCGTCTGGGTTTTTGACCAAATACACGGATTTTTTTCAAGTTTTTGATGAAAAACCAGGGCTTTTCCAGGTTTTTAAAAGAATGATTTTAACATTCATTCTCTATTAAAACATAGTCTACCAAACTATGGAGGGTCGGGTTTTTCAAGGAGAAACTTGTTTTTACCAGGACATGGGAAAAACTAGGTTTTTGCCGGAAAAAAACCATGGTAAAAACCTAGGAAATACTATTAGACCCTTTACATTTCATAATAGGCAGTGATTTATTATTTTTACAAATGAGCCTCTGAACATCTTATAGTTCATTATTAGGTATTATTTGCTTAAATATATTATTTAACTCATTATTGCCTGACATTTTTTTTTTCCAAAAATATTTTGTATACTGGTTACAAACAGTGTTTAATGGACAGGAAAAAATAATAAGAAAAATATTATGTAAGAAATAAATTTTTTATTAAGGAAAGAAAAATCGCCCCTTAAAAGTTACGATAGACCCCAGAGGGTATATACTTTTTTTTTACTGAAATTTTTTCTGCCTACGATATAATATTTAAAACGACATTTGATAAGAAGAAATAAAATCAGCAATTAACATAAACTGGGAAGCTGGGAATAACTTTGAAAAGTTAGCTTTTTTCCTTGAGATTGTGAACGATGTAATTTTTGATAAAGATCATATTAAAACTGCTACAGAATACACTTGACAATGGTTATGTGCTGCAATCTATTAATGACGAATTGAAACAATACCAAGGTACTAATTGAACACTATTATTATTATTATTATTTTTTTTTTGAAATGTTCATTTTGGTTAAATTCAGACCCTTTTTTGGACCGTCCCTAAAAAGGGACGCTAGGCATTAATGGGTTAACATTACCAAAACACTTATTTTACAAGTAATGAGATGACAACTATCTCATGAGTTTCAGATGTGTCGAAAAAAAATTCAAAGTAAGGGAAAAAGAGGAGGACAAGTTTTCTGCTATTAAAAAGTTAAATTGACAATATCACTAAATTCTCAAAGTTCATCAGCAGCTAATAATTTAATCTTAAAATAAGTCATTTTTGCTGCACGTGAATTATATTAAACTGGATCAGTCATGAATTATTTCAAAGTAGGTTAGTCTTATTGTCATTGCACTGTACTTGCACACACACAAACAGTGTATTTTGCTATAATCTGTTAAGAGGATACAAATATTTATTTATATTGGTAAATTCATCTATTTTCTTTTTTTTTTTTTTGAATTTAGCTTTGGAAAACATGAGTTGCCTTATTTTTACTGGTATGAATAAGATTAAAAAACATATTCTTTGAAAATTAATTATTTGAATTAAATTACAGAAAAAATAAATATTATTTAAGCATGAGAAATTGTACAATAACGTATTTATGAGTTTATATTCTATGTTTTCCTATTATTGTTTTTTTAATTATAAAGTCATAAGAACAACTGTTATGGTTTTGCCTTAAGTTGGCTAACATTTTCGTTTACACTTCAGTATATATTACTAAAACAACATATTTTTCAGAACCAATTCTTTTAATGATCATATTGTAAGCGTGCAAAAAATCAGTAAAATCAATTTAAAATCCAGATTTCAACATCATCAAGAAAAAAACGGCTGACCTTTTCCCTTGCCCCCCCCCCCTAAAGTCTAAAAGCTCATTTTTATGGGGCGGTCGGAAGTTCCGCAGTAGTTTTGGTTCTAGGTTGGTTTTATAGCTTTGAATGCCTTTACAGGCTATACTGCACCAAGGTTCTAGCTTGGAATGAATGATTACTGTCGTTACCGATTATTTAGAATTAATTTTTAAAAAGCGGAGGAAAGGGTTGTTCTTGTATACAGCCTTAATAATGAACAGGTTTAATATTATTTCACTTTTAAAAACAATAACATTTGCACAGAAAGGAGCAAATACGAATTTTTCATATTTTTGTTCAAGATAGTAAAAACCATGGAGAAAACCAATGGGTTTTTCCAAGGGCGGTTAATACCATGGTAAAAACCGGTTAATACCGTGTCAAACCTGAAACTATGGCTTGCTAATTTTACTTTTCTTAAAATCAGGGGGGCCCTGAAGGGAGATTACCGTGACCTCTTAATTTTTTTCCTTATTTGGCAAATTTGGAAACAGCATTTTAATATTGAATATTTTAAAATGCCAATGGTTTTCTCATTAGATTTAAATATTTTATCATTCGGTATAATTTGAAGCTTCACTCCACAAATTGAGTTTTTCGCCCATCCAAAAATTTAAATTCGGGAGGCCCTACGATGAGCTACATATATATTTTTAAATCATACATAATTTTTTTCAAAAATATATTGTAAAAAATGTCACAATTGAATAAAAAAATATGAATTTAAAAACATTGATATTAAAATGAAATGTGACTTTTTTCCCTAAAACATGGCCATTAAGGTGAAAACATTTACCTCTCTTCATAAAATAAATGTATGATTGACATTTTGAATAAAATGCTCCTTGAAATTCCAAAAAAAAAAAAAACTATGTAATAGTATATTTTTTACAATTAGGTCTCACAACTGACGATTATGTTTTCAGATAAAGGGCGAAGCATAAACCATAAATATGATTAGTACGGGAATGTGTGGAAGAGTGAAATAGTTAAAATAACATACCTGATTAAAAATGAACAAACTGGAAATTTGTTCGGAAAACCATTGTATATAAAGAAGAATTATTTTTTTTTGTAACACAACCATCGTTGAAAGATTATTTTTCATTTTTGGCAGTTATTTTGTACCTTCAAAAAAAAGGTGGACATTTTTCACCTCAGAAAACCAAGGGGCAAAGTGAAAAATATAATATTTTTGCAATAAAACTTTTTTTTATTTGAAAAGTTACAATAGTTTTCATCAAATGAATACGTAAACAAACGAATAAGCAAATTATTAATGAAAATATTAACGAATAAATAAGTAAACAAATAAATGAAATAATCAATAAAAGAGAAAAAGAATTGAGTGAATAAAATAAAGATGAATATCAAAATAAGTAGATGAATGAATAAATAAGTACATTAATAAGTTAAAGAATGTGAATAAATTAATAAATCAAGAAATTCATACGTGATTTAGTGAATGATTGCATAAGCAAACAAAGTTTACTATTTCACTTTGCCCCATCCACTTTGCCCCGTTTGCACTTGACAAATTACATTGAACTTATTCAAAATCAAAGCATGCCTAACATAAACTAAATAAGAACTGCACTGGACATTAGTAGGTCTCAAATAATAGTTAAAACGATGATTACAAAAATTTTATCATTTTGTAATAACAAGAATTATTTGTGAAAAACCACGATTACAATAAAGGTCTCAAATATTTTGAAAATGAATTGTATAATTTTTCTCGTTGATCGTTGGAGCTTTTTTTTTTTTTTTTTTTTTTTTTTTGACAGGAATCAAGTATATGTCAAGAAATTTAGTTAAAATATTGATAGATAGTTGGCGCTGCAAACTATGAAAATATTTTACCATTTCACTTTGCCCCACATTCCCCTACCAAGTATTTTTAAGTTTTTTGATGTGAGGAGTTGGATAAATTTGAACAGCATTAAAATTGGTAATTATTCAGTCACATAATAAATTAACACAATAATTAAGTCATATAATATTATGAGAATAAGCTATAAATATTCAGGTGCATTATTATAGTTTTAATGCAGTTTAAAGAGTAAGGTGTAGTCGTCATACAAGTTGGCTAGTTTTGGCTCATGTAAGGTAATTATTGTAAAGTAACTTTTTCACACTTGGCAACATTGCTTTAAGCAGCCGTTAAAAAAGACATTTCCTATTACAGTTTAAGGATTTTTCACAACAATGCATAAAATAAAAAGAAGAAATTGAGTGAAATAATTATTGGTTATTTTTGTTTTCTAAGTATTTTTTTTTAAAGTAAAATTATACGCAGTTTAAATTTTTAGCACTAAATAAATGGTCCAGAAAGGAAGATGGCAATTTCTGGACCATGTATTGTCCAAAACTAAATATTATAAAAAACTAAGTATAAGAACTAACTTGATCAATACTAATTTCTGGACTTGGAATTGATCAAAATAGCTGCAATTCAGTTTATTTCTGAAATAAATGTTTTCAATATGCAGTAAATTTTGAAAAAACCCACTACACCGACATAGTGGATTTTTTCCAGTGGGTCAACCCGAAAAACCCCTGGTGTGATTTTTCGGGCTGGGCCCGCTTTGGCGAATCCTGATACGAACATAATTAAAAAAGCATCATATTAAAAAGGAAAACTTTTTAATACAAAACATATACGTATATAACGATTACATGTGTTTATAATATATACAAGTGTTTATAATATATACAAGTGTTTATAATATATATGCTGTGTAATTTAAATTGTCCAGTAATTGTGTCATGAAGAAAATATTTTTTTCTAAAAAAACTCACTGTTAAATTTTAAAGTATAAGCCCGTTTTGATCATGTTCTAGATGTGTTCACCAGTGCACTATCATCTAGCTTGGAACTGACTTGCAAATAAAAATGTCTTAATTTAATTTGAAAAAACAAACAAAAAAACATTGTCATAAATTTACTTGAATGCTCATATAATAGCTTGTAACACTCAAAATCAGCTTATTAGTTTAAAATATATTTTCACTTGAAGAAGAGACAATCGAGGGTGCCCCCCCCCCCTATTTTTCACAACCCTTTTGTGCTTTTTATTTTTATTTTTATCCCTCTTTTTTATATTTATTTCTTTAATTTTTTTTTAGAATATAACTTAATTTTTTATACATTAATTTTTTTTAAAGTATTAATTATGTGAAGAATATGTTCGCTTTGCTTCTCTTCCAGACATTCCAAGCACACACACAAATAAATAATTAAATAAATAAATAATTATAAAGAAATAGTTTTAATCAAAAAAATAATTAATGTAAATTAAAAAAGATCTTAGTAAATCAAATAAACAAATAAATTAGTTTAAAAAAATCAACCCCAAAAATTTTGATGGCGCAACGTGCACCATAATCCCCCCTGTGGGCACCCCTGGAGACGATGATAAAATTACATACAACACCTGCTACTAAATTGAGGAAGTCACCACAGAAACAAAATGGCTCACTGCTCATAAAGTTTGTCCAAGCAATGGTACTGCCATTACTTGAATGTTCAACCCATTAACCCAAATTTGATATTTTTAGGATTACATTTGCATTTCATTGATACTTTAAAATATGATGCATATGAGCTTTTTTTTTTTTTTCGATTTCATCCCAAATAAATGCCCAAGCTTAAAATTGCAGAAATAAAGTGGGAGTAAAAATGTCACACATGTACAAATGTATTAAACATGAGAATTTTTCAAGATTTTTTACTTGATCCGTTATCTTAGTAAAATACAAATACTTTAAATACTATTAATTACCAAGCAACGATTTACATTTTAGACACTTAATAGTTTTCACAAATAATATACAAGAATCAATTTCATTAAACTAAAATATTTTCATAGTATTAAGGAATTTATTTTAAAAGCTGTAATGCTGATAAATTACATCATTTGCAAAAAAGACGGTAAATCAGATATGCATTTCCAAAAATTACCACGCCTTTTTGTATAAAACATACAACTACAATACCAAATATTTTTATCAACAAGTAACAAAAACTTACTGGATTGGGTGTATCTTGTAGTCAGCCAACTTAGAAAATACTGAAAGCTCAGCATTTTCGTTCGTAGATCCAAGAAATGATTAAAAATAGGTAATTAAATCCGTATCGAATTTCTAAATGTAACAATGGCGTCCGTACACGCAGCGATCTCTTGTATTACGTAATAACGCTGCCACGTAGTAATTCTTTCGTGTATCTTCTTCCCCATGAATCTCGAAATATTTTTAGACAAAGGGACAATTGAATCTTCTTCTAATTTTCGTTAAAAATATCAGAATTTTGTTTTTTTTTTCATTGAAAATTAAATGCCTGAGAAGCTTTCTTATTGAATAATTAATCTAGAACGGATTTAAGCTATGGCCTCCGTATGATGCTTCGCTCAATTTTTTGGTAAAATTCAAGGAACATTTTATGTTACATTATTTTATTTGGTGACTATTGTATTCTATTTACTTTGATAATTTTTTTAAGTATTGAAAAACTTTGAGATGCTAGTTTTTACACGAGCAGGAAGACTAAACAACAAGGTAAGCATTTACAGTAAGTGGTACTCCAATTAAGCACATAAGATGCAAAATGTTATAATAAAGATCTCAAATCAAAGTTTTGAACCATAATTTTTCATTTAAACGAGACAATTATGTTTGTTTGTGACTACAGTTCTTTTATAATTAAAATTTAAACTAACTTACAATCCGGTAGATTATTTCTGATTTAATTATCAAAAAATAGGACTAACTTCGAGTTATCTATTTTCTCAAGATAAAAAATGAAGATCGCGCTAGATTATCTTGCTTTGCATATAGAAATGTGTCTAGTTATTCCATATTGGTGTAAATAGGCTTTGAAGCAGAGAAGAAGCAAAATACTTCATTTGGGAAGCAAAATAGTTCATTGTTTTAAATGGAAAGAGGCATGTGTGAAAAAACTTACTCGCAAACTATCGTGTAGATAAAATTTCAGTTACAATTATTAAAATAAAAGTAAAAGCAAAATTTTGTATATTATTTTCTGGCAATGGAGAAAATTTGAACGTTCGTCAGCAAATGGGACTGTATGTGTAAACACAAGCAAATGAGATGATCAAAAAATAATCCTTGATTATACGATTAAAACAAGAAGATATTTTTTGTCTTGTAAATTAAGTCCTATAAAAAGCTCGACATAGTTTAATTACCTGTGAAAAACGCGGTTATTAAATGTGATGTGAAAATATTAAATAAAAGTTAAAATTAAAAAAATAATAATAATTAATAGAAATAAAAATAAGAAAATATATATAAAAAAAACCGAAACAGTTCGTTAGATTAATTGATTCCTTTCTGTAATAAAGGACATTAAACGTTCTTCTAAGCACATATTAATGATCAACTTACGCTTCAATGCATTATTTACCGAACCATTAGAACCAAGCGATCTAAAAATCAATGCGTCTATGAAATAAGTATCGGGGAAAACAAATTTAAAAAATGAAAAACTAAAAGTATCGAAAATTAAACTTACGTTGAATTTTCAGACGATTAAATCCATGGAAAAACTACTTCAGAAAAACTATTCAGTAGATCATACGAGAAAAGATGTATCCAAAAGAAGCGATACACGCGCACATTTCACGGGCACGGAAGCCGAGCTATAGGGACAAGTTCAGCTTTGCCATGCATTACCACAGTATGCTGTTATTCTGTCGATGGTTACCACACGGTAATTATAGAAATAGTAACTTTGTACCACCCTGAAGCACCAGTAACAAAGCTTGGAACAATCATATCACTTTCCAGAATCAGTTGATAGCGAGTAATTTACAAATGAAGCTTGTTAATACTTAACATAAAAATAAGCATTAAGGCAGAGGAAAACATCCACCAACCGCACCAATTGAAATGACTTCGTTCTGTGAAAAAAAGCTTTGAGAAGCGCAAGGTTTCGTTTCTTAACGTAAACATTATCCCGAGGAATTTCCTTCCCCCCTAACGCTTCAGTTAAGAAATCCTAACAGTTGGCATTTCTTACCACCCGCTCTAAGGTTTTGAGTGGTATATTACCATCTAAATTATTCTCCCCCTACCCTTGACGTATAACAGAACATTCGGAAAGAAAACGGCAGTTTATACCATGTTCAGACTGGCTTTTTCTGCATTCACAGCTGCCAAGCGTTAATAAACTGCTTTTATCAATTGCAGTGTCTATAGTGAAAAGGAATCTTTAATAAAATTCGTAAATAACTTAGTTTTTTTAATAATTCAAAGGTTTCTGTACCACCTTAGTGGAAGTTAATGTTTCGATTATAATCAGAAGTTCAAGTTCTTGCTGATTTCTCATTTCTTTGCATAGCTGGATGTTACTTTTATGCAAATAAAATATGTATTTTATAAATGTCGGGTGTTTCTATGCGTATCGTAAAATGGGGTGTATAGGAACAGCGGGGTCAATCGGAACAAAACTTCCCGACCGAACAAAGAAATCCTTCATAAATATACTATTGGGTATTTTTCGTATTATTAATTCTTTTTAGAAATATAAGATCATAGGAAGTAGGAAAAAATTACTTTTGTCAATCTGGGAACTCTACTGGCTTCTAAGGAGGGCTGCACGTGGAATGCTAGAAAACATCACATTTTCATAGACTGCAAAACTTCATATGCAAAAACAAATCTTCTTATATATTAAACCTAAGAGTGGTGTGTTTCAATTATACATGTATCTGAACAACAGAATACCACATTAGAATTTACATTTTTTATAAATTGTGTCATAAAAATGAAGAATTCTGAAAAATGCCATAGGAAAAAAATTTGCGGGGTGAATCGGAACACTTTGTTCTGTTGTTCCGATTCAAGCTTATTTGAAGGAAACTGTTTGAAAACTCAAGATTCTAACCCCAATTCTTCTTATCAAGACAAGGACAAGGATTTGTTGCTGTTTATCCCTTCTCGTGTGCAGCTAGATCTTAGAATGACAAAAAGTTGCAGATTTCAAAAGATTTTTCTCCAGCAGACTTCTTTTTACTTAAAATACGAGGGGGAAAGTCATATAGACTTAATATAGCAAACGGCCAGCACACAGACAGTGATGACTAAGCGAAAAAATCCTTCAGAACAATCCCCGAACCCAGAGATTTTAAGAAACTAAAGAAAGGCAGAGTTCATCCCAGAAGATGTTATGAAAAAACTTAAGCCAAGTCACAATTGCTAGTTTTAAGGACACGTACATATTTGTGGACGACATGAGTGACTTCCATTCATATTAAATCTTTGTATTTCAATTCAAAAGCATTTCTTAAAATTACTTTTCATTTTTCATAAGTTCAAAATTATTTTGAATTTTGACAAATTATGAACGTTTACTGGTATTGAAATTATACTTTTATTTGACGGTAATTATCTGTTCTTATTCTCCCCCATCAATATTACTCATATTTGTGAGACCTATTACAGGTTAAATTGAAAAAAATAAAAATTTTAACATGTGTTCCGATTGACCCCTATCAGCGGGGTGATTCGGAACACCCATAATTTCCTATATATTTTAATAATAACTGTTCAAAATGTTTTGTCTTTGCTTGGAATATTAAAAGTAAAGCAAGACCGAAGTTTTTACCCAAAAAATCAAATTAAAAAAAAATCTTTTAACTGCTTTTTTTACAATCAAAGCTGAAAAGTGTTCCGATTCACCCCATTTTACGGTATGCGATGTTCAGACTAAACTATCACCCTTAAAGGTATCAAATCTGGCGTACGGAACCTGTGAAATCAAATGTTGCATAAAACAT
>JAXGGA010008268.1:0-57891 GCA_038373865.1 Uloborus plumipes
AAAATAATTCCGCTTTAAGCTTATTGTTGTACAAAACAATGTTAAGTTAAATATCTTTTTGGCATAAACGTGTAAGCAGTTTTTTATTCCGCAAAGTGAATCTAGTGAACTCGGAAACAACATTTTTCAACCCCGTGTAGTATTGAATTTAACCCTACACTGCATGGTGTTGCCAATTGGCTACATGGACAATTTGTCCTCCTTATGAATAGCAGAATGTAGTCATAAGGCAACTCTATGCATAAAAAGCAAGTATTGGGTATATTTAAAGCAATTATCACCATTTATCCTCCATACATGGCAGCACTGGTCTGTTACATGCTCTTAAATGAATTCATATGGATAGCTTTTAAAATCACTCAAACTATCATGTTTTGAAATTATTTTTTACAATGAAATATTTTTCTTCGTCTTTTTAAAAAATAACATGAATAAAATAAACATTTATCTTTCGTTTAAGATGCGTTTTACATCAAAATAATTATTTGGAAAAAATCTAGGACATAATACACGTCTGTAGCCATTTGGCAACATTATGCAGTAAGCATCCAGAGAACACTTCGATTCATCTCTATAGTTCATGAAGTATGTGCTTTGTTTATGTTTCGCGCTAGCTTCTTTCTATTTTTGGAAGGTATAATATAATCATGCGGACCCAAAAGTGGTACTTTCTGCTGTTCTACCGTTTATAAGACCTCACAATTATCAATGCTTAGTTGATGTTCAACAGAGTGAACAAACAAAAAATCAATAGGGAAAAGCCTTTAAACCGTGTTTATTTTAGATTTCAGTTAGCACAAACGTTGTGCTTACACGGACAAGTAAAGTCATTAATAATTTTAAAATATAGTTTTGAAAAAAAAACTAAAAAATACGCTTTTACATTGGAATGCGCTGTGATCATCACGGGTTTCCCTCTAATTTTCAAAACTACTGAATATCCGTACTTAAGTTTACATGTACTTATAATACATCAATATGCAATGCAGTTTATCCTTTAGTATTAAAAATAATATTAAATATATTACTTTTATATTTGCAAAGAACGTAAATTTTACCTTTTATTCAGTGTTACATACATACATACATACAAACAAACCCACATGTGAAATTAATGAAAGCGTATTAAAAAGAGACCATTAGCTACAGAGGAACTAGTTACAAACCAAAAAAAAAGAGAGAAAAGAAAGAAAGCTTGCGCGAGAGAGCCTCCAAAAGACATCAGATTTGACAGAATTGATCATCGGAAAATACAAGTACATATAAAAAATAATGTAAAATGTCAAAATGTAAAGGATTACAAGAGTACAATGCACCAAATGTTCAATTCCTCTATTTTTTACAAAAAAGAACTAATTTCAAGTTTATCATTTACAATCATTTTTATCTGTTGAATGCATGGTGTAGCCATTTGGCAACAAAACTATTTTTAATTAGAAAGGGGTGAAAATTAGAGTTAAATTTTTTTAAATATTTTTCCATGTTTTCTTATTACATTGACAAACACATATATTTTTTTCTACGAAAAATAAAAAATCATGCAGTGTAGGGTTAAGAAATCTATAGCGTATAGAGCAGGGGTGGCCAACCTTTTTAGGGAGAATGCCACTATCTAGAGAGAAAAAGCTCAGCGTGCCACATTGTATTTTTCCTACAGCTGAAAAATTTTTAAAAGTTAAAAATAAATTTTATGTTGGCTGACTATGTAATTCTTACTCAAATCAAACATTTTTTCTCGTAAATCTGAGTAATTGAAATTAAAATAATAATAAAGATCAAACAAGTCCGAACTTAAGAGTTATCGTTAATAAACACTTTTATAAGTTCTTGTCAGCTGGGTTCTGCTTAAAATAGAAACAAATAACATCAAACATTCTATTCTAAAAATTAGACAGTCTGCACTTAATGTGGTTTATGAGTCTGGAGCTTTTTTACCAAGTCTTTTTAATTTTAGGATTAGTTCTTGAGAATACTAAGTTTAAGTATTTTAAGTGCTATCAATTAATATTCAACGATATGTAGATTTTTATGCATTCATAACAAAAAATATTTGTTTAGAAACGTATATTGAACCAAATTTACAACAGCATGAGACTGCTAAAGTGTGTAAATGTGAAAAAAAATGTGTTGGTACAAATTTCCAAATTTCAATATAACGTGTATGACTTTCTGATGAAGTAAGAGCTCTTATATTTGATTACCAATACAGTTATTCTGATTTGGATTTCAGATGGGTAACAAGTCCTGTCTTGCAGAGAAATAGACAAAGAATTTGAAAAGATCAGCATTTTTTTTATGATCCTGAAAATCATCAAAGCTAACACTGAATGAATACTTAAAAGAGGTGTAAAATTTTCTTCATATATCATTGGAAAATCACTAAATTTGGGTTGTTACTTTCAGTATTAATTTTTGATGTTTTATTCGTTTTGATCCAAAGTAGAGAGTAAGAAACTGAAGTTTCATCATAAAATTGTAAATGACCTACACTGGTTTAGGAAACTTTTTTCTGTACAATATTAAATTTGATTTACTTAAACGCCGGATATAATAAGAGATAAAATAGCTAAATTCA
The DNA here is from genome assembly GCA_038373865.1 of Uloborus plumipes. Lineage (NCBI taxonomy): Eukaryota > Metazoa > Arthropoda > Arachnida > Araneae > Uloboridae > Uloborus > Uloborus plumipes. Next base: position 2,576 of record JAXGGA010008268.1, read on the forward strand.
ATTGCTATTCTTTATTCCTAAGTAGCAAGTTCTTATTGAATTTCCTTCCAGATATTTTAAAAAAACACACTCCCTAAATTCTAAAATCTTATGACTATTTTTCCTTTGGATAGCTATCACACATTTCAATGAATGAGTTACTTGCCATATTCTCCTCTTTCTTCTGGGGAAAGTTCACAAAACTTTCCGAGCTCTAATTCGTAGTTTGTAAATACAGTGAACTCTACAGGGTCACCAACAGAGAAAACGTCTTCCTTGGCAAGGAGACTTTTGGCAAGGAGTTTGTGATAGATAATTCGATGACACTTATGAAGTTTTTTCCCCTAATTACTTTCAAGCAATGTAACAAAAATAATTTAATTGTCTTCCTTTCTACAACCATGCCGTACTTTATCCAATCTGGTTTCCTAATTTTAGTTGCTGAGTTATTTTTTTCTTCTTTTTTAATTTCATCACCCGTAGCTGAAACTATTGCAGATCAAGAATCCATTCTGCAGCATTGAAAGTTTCATTTGTGTTGAGCACAAATATGCTTTACAAAGCATTGTAGTGTCGCAGCTTTCGTTGGATGTCCAAAGCTAACGCCAGTGCTTTGCAATATTGTAGTTCAGACAATTTGTAAGCCAGCCTCCTGACACTTAATCGTCATAATATCATTTTATTTATCAGTGTAAGGGTTTTAGTTTTTATCAATATTTTTGAGATCGACAATTTTTCCTCAATTTTAGAATTCATTTCAAAAAGTCTTCGCGGGCCACTGTTACTGCTTTGCCGTGCCACATTGCGGCACGCGTGCCGCGGGTTGGCCACCACTGGTATAGAGGGTAATTGAGTTATAATCATTTAAAACGTAGGCTGTTCAGTTCACCTCTACGGCTGTGAGATTTTTAAGCATAAGCTTACAATTTATTCCCGAAATTTGAGCAGTGATCTTTAATTTAGACATATTCGAATGTAAGAAATCCTTATCGAATGCAGTATCGTTGTTCCAAAAGATTAACGACATAAGTACTAGAACTGAAATTTTACAGGAGACAAAAAGGAAGAAAAAAAAAAACTCTATTTGAAGTACTAATTGTGAAAATAAATTAGGCGACTGAAAATAATGACAGAGGTGTTTGTATAGTACGTATTATTTACTTTTATCTGAACAGACTTGGGATTAAATATTATTAATTTTGAAACCTAAATTTCAATCATTAATGACGTCATTGTTACTTCCTTTTACGTAGTAAAGGAAGTATTGTGATCGCGAAAAAAAAAATTGACTCAAATTTGGGTCTAAATTTTGATTTTGCTCATCCCCGAATGAATGTTGAGTAGTTTTTTCGACCTGTCAGCACGTGCATATGTACCTACCAACATATAACCAGCCGAAAAATCCTTTTCAACCACCCCCGAGTTAATTACGACGAGTTTTCTCGTGACGTCTGTATGTACGTATGTGCGTATGTGTGTCGCATAACTCAAAAACTATATGCCGTAGAAGCTTCTAGTTTGGTATGTAGGCTCTGAGGAGGGTCTAGTTGTGCACCTCCCCTTGTGGTTGCATTCGAATGTTCCCAAGGGGTGTTTTACCCCTTTTTTGGGGTAAATCAATGTTAATTTCAATGCAGACTAAGTGATATGAATTGGCGCGACCACTTGGCGATATATCGCCAAGCTTTTGGTCGCCAAGTGTTTGACGCCAACTTGGCGACAAATTTGGCGAAAAAATTATTTTTTGAATTTGGGTTCAATTTGGCGCTATTGGCGATATTTTGCGAAAAATCCACTGAATGATGTTAAAATCGGCGATATTTAGAAAATTAATCATTGTAAAACATTTTTTTGCATTGTTTCGTGGCAAACTAGGGGTGTAAATGTTTGAATTGTTATCTTGCTCACTCCAAGCACTATTTTAACACTTAAGGCATCTACTAAGAAATTTACACGTAAAAGGAAGTAGTGTGGGGTCCATACCAGATTTTTTTTTCAAACTACGAGGGTTGCTATTTATATTTCTGGCCTTGGCAACAGAAGGTATTGTAAGTGATCTCTGGAGATTAAAACTTTTTTTCAAGCATTTATTCAATGAAATGTATTTAATATAGTACTCACCAACCACCTTGTCAAGTGCATAGAGAAGTCCGACCCGGACGGGGAGGTCCTGGGTTCGAATTGCGACTCGGACATGGATGTATACTCTCTCTCTTTCTCTCCTGTCTTTGTCGTTTCTTTGTGTGAATGGACTGCTGCGCTAGGAATACTTGCCAACCCCATGAAACGGGTCCTTATGACATGTGTCTACCGTGGAAGTCGGATTTTGCGTGACGTCATGATTAGAAAAGTGAATCAGCGCACCCCAAATTGTCAGCTTAGGCAGGAATTCAAGTGAAACACCATTGCAATCGCTTTGAGGCGATCGCAAATTGCAATTGCTACTGGAAGTCGAATTACATTAGAATCGCATCTCGTAGCGATTGTAACGTATCCAAATTTGGGAATTTGCGATTGCATTGGTGAGTTGCGATCGTCCTTGTTTCACTTGAATTCCTGCCCTAGCTTGTACAAGACAACAACAATATAGTACTCGCTTTTACAGTATTTTTCTACGCATAAAATATAAAACTGATTTAGAGAAGTATTGAATACAAGAAACTGCGAAGAAAAAGCTCGCAATTCAAAGGAAACAAAATAAAAAGGAGATAGAGTAAAAAAATACACTTGTTTTTACAAAGTTTTCCCTTCCATTTTATTTCTTTGCTATTTGACGCACGTTTTACCTACTTGGAAGTTTAAAACTACCCTGTATGATTTCATCTTAACTCTTAACGGAGCGTCGAAAATAGAGTTATTGAAGAAAACCATCACGCTGCTTCAAGAAAGCAAGAGAAGAAGAAAAATTCTTCTGAACTTCATTGGTGTGTTTCTCAAAACACATTGATTTCGAGAGACGTGACTTGCCTGCCGTTCTGCCGCTGTAGTTTAAAGTCCGTTTTGTCAGTTGTGATTTTTTCGAAGAGCTTTTATGAGAGCTCTGAAAACGGGAAGGGGGAAATTCTATTTTCAGTTCTCAGAAATCTATCTATGAAGCGTAATAAAAAAAAAAGAAAACAAAATAATTAAGTTCGCTCCATGTTACTCATTAAAAAGTTTTTTTACAGAAAAGTTTCATTTCAAAATCAAAATAAGGGATCATCCAGATTTTTTTCAAGCCAGGGGCGATTTTTTTACTCACTTTTTGCTATACATACTAGTTTGCAAATTTTGATCACAAAGGTTTGGACTTCAATTCCGAAACATTTCCGGGGGAAAGCCCCAAACTTTCCTCCCCCAACTCCACTATAGCTTGTACAAGATTCCATTTTTAGAACTTCAACTTCGGAAAATTATTAGTGAAGAGCCCAAAGCGAGGGACGATCCCCTCATCACTCCTCTTTTGTATCTGTCCCTGAAATGAGAAAAAATGCTACATAGTGCCTAGAAATTGGTTGGTTAAAATTAATGATTTTTCAACTGTAATTTACAGGGAAAAAATATTACCCTGTAACTGATGAGATGATTTTTTTTTGGTAATAACAAAAGGCGTAATTTTGGGACGTATGTAAATCCCAACATTATATTTCTCTTACACTCCACAACATTTCCCAAATTTAAATAAAAAAATTTCCAACGATTTTAGGAGCAATTATTTAAATAATTACGCACCTGAAACTGTACCGTAAGTGACACACATATACACATAAAGTCATTGCACTATAAAAAATGAACTGTTGATTTTTACAGTATAATACTGGCAGCCGAGGTTTCAATTTAAAACTGTAAAATGCACAGTAATAAACAGTAAAACTTGCAATTTTAGTTGTTTACTGTAAAGTTAGAAATTTTAGTTTATTGCCTTAAAATTTAGCTGTATTATACTGTAAAATCAACAGTATAATACTGTCAGCTGAGGTTCCAGTTTGAAACTGTAAAATGCACGGTAATAAACTGTAAAATTAGTAATTTTACAGTTGTTCACTGTAAAATTGCTATTTTTGCAGTTTAGTACTATAAAATTAGCAATTTTAGTTTTTACCGTAAAATTAGCAGTTTTAGTTTATTACGTAAAATTAGCCACTTTACAGTTTATTACTATAAAATTAGCTGTATCATACTGTAAAAACAACATTCATTTTTTTCAGTGTGTACTTTTACATTCAAAACACTTGACTGCAAAAGTTCAATTCTTCTGGGGAGTAAGACACCTCACCTCTACAGTTAAGAGTTAACATTTATGTCTGCATAAAACTTTTAAATGAATACTATTAACTACGAATAAAAACGTACAAGATAATGTTTTCCTTTAAAAACGTTTTTTTCCCACCAAAATTAATTAATTTTCACACAAAAGAAAGTCTTCATCATAACAGAAAATAAACATTCTTTTCATTCCTCTTAATTGCTTTCTGTTGAATAATAGAAAATGAATTAGGTAGTAAAGGCGAAAGTAATTTGTTCTATTATTCCAAGAGTATGTGCGAAGCATTTTGGTTTATAAACGACTGATAATTACTTTTTAAATACTTGGGCTAATTATGTTAAAAAGAAAATTACGCGCGTAAGCTATTATCAATCTTCTAAGTAGGTTTTAAACGGTAGAACTTCAAAACGTCGCAAATGTATTACAAACTGTACATGATTTGACTTTCCGAAAATGTATTGTCTGGCAAATCTATATCAATAAAAATGAGTGAATGCTTGTATGTTTGTTTGTATACTTGTTCTCTTTTCAAATCCACAGTTTGCGTTAGATTTTCATCAAACTTGACACAGAGGTTCCTTGATGCCCTAGAATTCTCATAGGCGGGGTCTTGAAATTTTTAAAAATCTAAAAAGCTCAAATTCAAGTTTTTTGTCAAAAAATGACCCTTTTATCGGAATCTAGCCTATTATTAGGCCTATTTTTTTTAATCGACATGAGCCTTTAGGTTACAAATTGATAAAATTTATGGTATTTAAATATTAGCATTTTCCAACAAAGATTAAAATTAAGCAATGAATTTTCATTTCAAGGCTCACCTATTTCATTTTAGCATGAAATAAGTCAAAAACAATTATAATTCATGTTCTCATTTGGCACAAAATATGTATGATACAGAATTTTTTTTTTCTTATCCCTCCTATCAGAGGAATTATGCAAAAACATGGATTAAAAGCCTTATACATGTTTCGCTTTCAGCTGGTGCTAATTTTCTGTGAACTTTCCGTGATAATTAAGTTCTTTTGGGAGTTTGTACCTTGAACTTTTTGTACAACCATTTTTTTTACCCAAACCTATTTATTTTTATATACCCAAATAAGAATAGAATTCTTCCAAATTTTTTTTTCTTTTCTGAATGCTATATTGTATTAATACGCACCCGGGCAACGCCGGGTATAAAGCTACTAAATAAATGAATAAATAAAATTAATTATTTAAATAAATAAAACTTAACTTCATTTCTGTAAAAAAGTTCGTCACCAGGAATTGTAGTCAGGTGTTATTCATTCTAAGTTTCTAAAAGTTGTAATGTCACACAAATTTCAGTTTACATTTTCATCCTTTTTTTATTCTCTTAAAATATCGTATAATGAACATTATTTCGCCAGCCATTTTGTCTAATGGTTAAAGAAGTCTGATTGCAGATGGGAAGATCCCGGGTTCGAATTCCGACTCGTGCATCGTTGTACTTTCTCTCCTGTCCTTGCCATTTCTTGGTGTGACTGTGTTGTTATGAATGGTTGCCTATCCTATAAGCGGGTTCTTATGGGTTATGTGCCTGAGCTAAATCTGACTTCCCACCTTAACAGAGGCGTAGCTAGGGGGGCCAGCGCCCGTGGCGTACTTCGGAAATCGCGCCCCCCTCAGGTTCACGTTGATGGGAGGTCACAGCAGTGACCTCCTAAAACAGTTCCTTATCCAGTAAATTTTGATTGATCGATTGAAAAAAAATTGAGACAACATTACAACTTTGATTTATTTTTTCTTTAAAAAATGTTTTTAATGATGCCCAATCTTAATTCTCATTAGATTGTATGGTATGTGCACTTACTCGTATTTTAATGTCTGGTACAAAATTGGAATTTTCCCTTTCCTAACAAATTTAATTCAGGGAGCCTCTCCCTCTCCCAATCATTTCACATAAAATCAATAAAACCAATAACACCTGCACTTCGTCGCTAAACTTTTTTTTCTTCATACAGCTTTAATTCAAAATACAATTTGTTTCAAAACGATAGAAAAATATATACAATAAACATAATTTTCACATTTAAAATAAAAATCACAACTTTTGAACAATTCTAGTATAATTAGGAAAGCAAATCAAATGTAATTAATCTGAAATTGGCTCAATAAATACGACCCATAATATACTGGAAAAATAAAAGTTCTACATATTTGATACTCTTAGAGTGCGGTTATTTTTACAAATAAGACTTTTCATGCTTTACATTACTTATTATTATGTGAATAAATAATTAACGTAGATAAAACTTCACTCCTATTTCATACATTTCCTTTAGAAAGCTGTGCTTTTTTCTCTCTACAAACAGCGAAAAAAAGCAGATACGCAAAACTTCACAACTCAAACTTTAGTAAAGATCTTTCTACTTTGGAAGTTTAACTATCATTTTTAAACTGTAAATGAGCTATTATCTTTTTTTTTCTATTAAAAAAAATATATATATATATATATATATATAAGTTAAAAATAATTAATTGACGAATGAAAAAATGCTTAACATTTGTTGTTGTCTTAAATTTTATCAGCAATAACAGAAAAATTTAATCCATTTTTATAAGTGCTATTTTATCATTATACCATATTTTTCACAAAATGGAAATTTAACTGACAGAGAGATCCATAAAGTTTCTTTACAAAGTTTTGTATGAACATAAAGCTTTAAAATTTTGATTTTGTGGAAACATAAAAAAAAAAAGAAACACGATCCTAAATTCTTACCTTTGTATTTAATCTTAAACTGTTAATTTGCTTCAAATTTATGTAAAACAATGCCTGTAATATTGAAAACATCTGCATTTTAACGTAAAATAACCATTTCTCAAGCCAAAAATATTAACTTTTAAAGGCATTTGAATAACTTCTCTTTTTTTAGTTGAATTTGCTGCGCAATTCATTAAAATTCAGCTTTTCTAGCTTTGACTGATGCAAATTCATTTACCAATTCATCTAAGTTTAATTTTTCGACTTCCTCATGCTCGATTGAAATTATTGCAAGGTTTGACAAACGCTCTTGTCCCATTGAGCTTCGCAAATAATTTTTTATTAATTTGAGTTTATTAAAACTTCGTTCACAAGAAGCTACCGTAACAGGGAGGGTTAGATATATCCTAAGCGCAATTTGACTATTTGGATAAATGTCTCCCAGTGAAAACTCTTCTATTTTTTCTAGTAGATCCAGTGGGGTGGCTTTGTCAAGATCCAATACCTCTTTCGCTTGTAATTTGAAAGTGTCAATTTCATATGAAAGTTCAACAGAGTCAATGTCATTGGAATACTTTACGCTAAAATCAGCAGCATATTGTTTAAGATCCGTCAAAGAATCGTTTTTTAAAGCTGGACCTGTCAAAAAATAGAAATCGTCAGATATTGTAGCCATTGCTTTATATCTTGTTGTGAGTTCCGATAAGATGCGGTCCAAAACTGCATTAACCTCTCTTTTAAACTCGTTGGTAGGACTGAGAGAGCACGAATCTTCATCTTCAGCTCCTGCACCTGTGAGTTTTCTAATTGCTATTTTTCTTCTTTTTTCAGGCAAATGGGCATCAATGCCCATTTCTTTCGCAGTTTCTGTAGCAAATGACATTTCTCTCTCAATCCCTTCATCTCTTATTAGCTGAATGGTCTTCGAGAGTCCCTCTATCATTTTGCTTGCCGTACCGATCGAAACAGACTCTTTTTGCAGAGCTCTATTGATTTTGTCGATAGACACGAGGATTCTTTCCCAAATTTCCAAAAGACAGAGAAATTTGTAATTGATTTGTGTTATTAATCCCTGAGCTCCTACTGTAGTTTCTAAATTCCACTTCTCTAGATCTGTCATTTCGTTCAGAACTGAATATATTTCTTTCACTCTTCTCTTTAAAGCGCTTACAGCTCTTCTTTTCGTAGACCATCTTGTTTGACAGTGTCCTTTTAGAGTGATGCCACTGTTACTCAGTGCAAGTTGCCACCTTCTTGTTGAGCCACTAAAAAAGTTAAACACGTTTTGAACAGTTCCAAAAAATCCAATCATCACAGGTGAAATCGCAGCAGCATGTGCACCTATCAAATTTAAACTGTGAGCTGCACATGGCACATAGCGAGCTTGATCATTTTGTCGCAAAATCTGGGCTTGAACACCATTATATTTTCTCGCCATATTACTGCCGTTGTCGTATCCTTGCCCCCGACAGTTGGCAATACTGAGACCATCCTCATTTAATTTTTGAAAGATATCACCGGAAAGACCTTCTCCCGTTTTCTCATTTGTGCTGATGAAGTCAATAAAACTTTCATTAATTTGACATGTTCCTCCTGATACATTAACAAACCGAATAATCTGACTCATCTGCTCAGTGCGAGCACTGTCTGGAGTGCAGTCAAATATTATAGAAAAGTATTTGGCAGACTTAACTTTTTCTAAGATTTGCTGTTTAACTTTTCTTCCAATCAAAAAAATCACTTCATTCTGTATTTGAGGTGAAAAATAACTAAGCGCTTGTTTTTTTAGCTTTGACATAGGCCATGTGTTCGGCTAATTTAATGTGATAGTGACTGATTAGCTCCAAAGTGCTTAAGAAAACGCCACTGCCTGGTTCTCCGATTATTTCCTTCTTCCTTCTTTGATGTTCCCCGAAGAGGTAAATTATTCTTGACACAAAATAGAATGACATCAACTACCACTTTAACAATATTTCTCCACTTTTGAATCTTGTTTTGGATTTCTTCTTGAATTTCAGCATCAATAGTTTTTTTTTAGTTTTAAACGTTTTTGCAAATATTTCCATTCAACGCTGCACAACCTATGGCTAGAAGAGTTTTCATGGTGATAAAGAACTGGGTTTAAATGTTTCCAATCTTTAAAACCTTTGTTGATGTTCTTTCCCTGTTGACTTTTCCCAAAAAGGAGACAGGGAAAACAAAAGAGAGCACCTTCTGATTTACTGTATAAGAGCCAATTTCTTCGAACTCGTTCACCGTTTGCTAGAGTTTTGTAAAACCATTTTGCATCTAGATGCCTAACCTCATCCGAGTCGGGGAATACGAATATTGATAGGTCAACTGTTTGTGGTCCATGATCAACCAGAAGCAGTCTTACCTTATTACTAATTTCAGGAAAGCCAGGCCATTGCTTTGGATCGTCGTAAATGATTTCCTCTATTGTCGTGCAGTATTCTTCTGCAGTTGAGTCAAAATCATGGGGATATTTCAATGATATATCCTCATCTGGGCTTGAAACAGACATCCTCTCTTCTATCAACCTGCTATCTTCGACTGATGGAGCATTGTCCACACATAAATCAGCAGAAGTTGATGGTGGACAATCAACTTGGTGGTGGTGGTCAGTTTTTTCCGCAATATCAGAAAATTCCTGCTTCGCGTCATTTTCATCTTTAGAGCTTGTAATGGCACTTAAGTCTTGTTCATTAGGCTTTAGCCAATTTTTTAACTGTCCTGAAAGATCTGCAGCAGTTTTTTCTTTATTTTTTCTGATTTTTTTTAAAAGCACTGCCTGACGGTTTTTTAGGTCCCATTTTTGACCTCACAAGAATTGATATGCATCTGAAGTTATAGAAAACGAGAGCACCAAATAATACAAATAATAACGTGTCAAAGGCGAGATGCAGTAAGTACACAAAGGATTTGCAAGTTAATCTCTTTCCCTTTACTAAAATGCACAGAACCTCTGAAATCAGCGGGAGGAAGGGCTATCTCGCGAAGGTCCCTTACCCTCGAAGGAGTGACCAATTAGAAAAGTCTTTCTTTGTCCGAACGGACGAGAAAAGTCCCTCGCGAAAGCCATTAAGTGTCCGATTACACTGAAAGAATTGAGTCTAGGACAGGAGACAAAGCTTAAACCAAAAGTGCAGCTGTAGTTTTCCACTACATGAATGGAAGTAAAATTGCATTATTGTATTTTTTGGTGATTCTATGTTTAAAACGCGCTTTCAGATTAGTATATAAACTGAAATTATAGTAAAGCGATTTCAAAACTGCTTTTAAAGTCACTATGATTTAATTTCTGCTGTTAATTAACAATTTAAAGTTAATTGATAAATCAAATATAATGTTTAAACCTACCGTTGTTGTAAACGCATAAAAATAAATAAATAAATAAATACAGGATTGTGCCAATTAATGTAAAAAAGTGAATTCTAATAAGTTTTTATCACCCGCTCCAATCATAGAAGATTACAAGCTGCAAAAATATTACACACGGATGCGTAATAAAATGTTTACTATTGTGTCTATAGTAAAAGAAACGTGGAAATGTGCATTGAAATTCAATAATCGTTTCTAACAAATCTCTCCCCTCTCGATTTTGAGAAATACGTACCTACATACATTATTTTTTTGCTAGATTTTGCCAAAGAAAAATTGTTGCCAACTTTAAAGCTATTTATGTTAGTGTAAAATCCCCCTACAAAACTATGTATCCGAACTGTTTTCAAAATGATAACGACAATTTTGCCAATTTTTTGATGTCGTGGAAAAATGATATTTCAGATGTATGGTAATTAATTGATATGATATCGGGGAACAAGCGGCAAGAAAGGAGCGGAAAAGGGCGGTTTGCTTCTTTTGATAGGATAGGCACGGTTAATTTCAGGTCAGCCTATTGGCGTCATATAGCTAAATTCTATCCAGTTAAATAGATCTGAGCAGTGTATCCAACTGAAATCCGCCAAAACATAATTCCAAGTTCTACGTGATTTGTGGCGCAGTGAGGGGAGCTTGCGCTGTGCAGGGCAGTCTGTCTAAGTTTGTATAAGGTTTATCGCTAAAAGAGTTGAGGTAAGACGAAGAAAAGTGAATCGGAATGGCATTCCCTGCCAGAGGTAAAATTGTTATTCTTTTTTTTTCTTTTTTCGACAATTGTTTCATTTTGTCCTCTAGCTCTTGTTCTTATGAGTTTTTTTCTTTAACATTTTTCCACTATTAAAAAAAAAAAAAAGGTCAAAATTGCGCCCCCCTGGTTGCTGCGCCCGTGGCAAGAGCCACTCCTGCCAACCCCTAGCTACGCCTCTGCACCTTAATAACGCTCTGTCAAAAACGGAAGATGCAATTTTAGTTTTTTACTGTAAAGTTAGCAGTTTTACAGTTTATTGCCGTAAAATTTAGCCGTGGTATACTGTAAAAACAAAAGGATAATACTGGCAACAGAGATTTCAGTTTAAAACTGTAAAATTCACGGCAATAAACTAAAATTAGCAATTTTACTGTTTATTTCTGTAAAATTAGCCATTTTTGCAGACTATGACTGTAAAATTATCTATATTATACTATAAAATCAACACTTATTTTATAGTGTGGGCTATCTGTAGCATGAATGCACGAGGCATGAAAGTCTTGGACTATGTCCTGCGTCATCTCGTTACTGTAAACGAGTTCTTAATTCAATCAAGCTTGTACATTGTCCAGATTACCGTCTCAGGTGATACCAGGTATGCTCGGTCTGTGACATACCATGTAGTCAACCAAACCATAGAAGGTATTAACGTGGTGGAGAAAGACCCGTGACACCCTTGCTGTGTGTGATCGAGCATTGTCCTGTCAAAAAATGGTTCCTTGGAGCAGTGCCACGACAGCGCAGTGAAATGAGTCCATGAGGAGTGCCATGAGTCCGTATAAAAAGTTAAGATTTCGTATTTCGTGAGTCTTGGGTAAATGAGAGTCAGAGGAGACATGATCCAGTTGTTTAAATTTATCAAAATGAATGATGTTGATGGGCTAAATTTTTGTTTAGAAAGCAGGACAAGGGGACACTGTTTTAAGCTATTTAAGTCTCAGGCTAACCTAGAGGTGAGGAAAAATTACTATTTCAGTAGGGTTGTGAGTACCTGGAACAGCTTACCGGAGGAGGTTGTTATGAGTAAGGGAGTTGATAGCTTTAAGAGGGCCTTGGATCTTTATTGGGGATTGTAATTTGACTAGGACCAGCCTAGTTTGGCCTAGAGCCTGTAGCTGGTCGTCTTCTTTTGTATTTGTATTTGTATTTTGTTACCAAGTTTCTCTGTTTTCACATCACTAAAGAAGGCAGAGGGGAATACTGTATGTGGTTTAGTTTCAACTTCCTTAATCTAAATTTTAACTATGGTTTGCGCTTCTCGAAATTTTAAGCATCTTTAACTCCTCAAACTTTTATTCTTCTATATGTTTCTAAATTTTATAGTACTGTTTTGTTAATTTTCAGTATTTTCTGCCACCGATGATTAAAATCTTTGTCTATATGACTCTCTAACTCAAATAAACACTCCGCGAAGAAAACTGATTTTTGCTACGATGAAAAAAAAAAAAGAAAAAGAAAAAATCTTACATAAATCCTTGGTTGAAACAAACATTAGAAAAATTAGCCATGTGTTGGTTAGAGGCATGTAAGAAAAAAATCCCAAAGAGTCTAATTCGTTGATCAAACTTCACCACATTAGAAAAACACGGAAAAGCTCTCTAGTTGACCCCCCCCCCCCCACCTCTTATAAGAATCAACCGAAGACGCTGCATTTGAGATTAAGTGTGGACGTGAATGAAATTAACGAGTTTGATTTGAAAGAAAAGTACTGAAACTTGCCGGGCCATGCTTCTCCATTGCTGTTTTGGCAAACGATAATACAGAGGAGAGCAGGACGCAGTAGGACAATTTTCCTTCCTTTTGCTATAATTTCCTGAACCTCTTGACAAGTGACAAGTCTGACTTGTTATTCATTTTATGTGCCACTCCAGACTTTGATGGGCCTTAAATTACTGTTTTCAAAAATATTATTTATATGTTCTTTATTAACACCAAACTGATAAAGAAGAAGGATATTGAATGCTATAATGTTATAATATCTATATACAGTGGCTCACAAAAGTGTTCGTACACCTTAAAAATTTGTAATTAAACAAAAATTCCCTGGAACTGAATTTAAATATGAAGATCAATATTTTTTCCCATCATCTCTGAATCATTCTGAATTAAGCCCTGTATTTGTTTTTGAAATATTGACTGATTTTCCTTTTGAAATGAGTCAAAAAGCGAAGACGCACAGAAATAACATGCCACAAAAGTCTTCATACACTGCAATATTTTCCAAGAAATTCCTGATTTAAGTTCACATCTGTCGTTTTTTCATTATTTTTGCACTGTATTGACACTTAAAAGGCATTTGGCTTTAACTTTTTGTTATTTTACTTCGAAATAATCCATTAACTATTTTTAAATGTCTTGTATTTGTAAAAAAACCGGACAACGATAAAAGTGAAATTTTTTTTTCATCATAATAGTAGTAAGTCGGCTCAAAATATCTCTAAGTAAGTTAATTTATAACATTCCTTAGTGTAATATCTGTTAAATGCTTTGAAGAAAAAAATCGGAGCGAAACCTAGGTAAGAAAGGGTCAACTGGCAAAGCCTGCAATACGTTGTTTGAGATTTATGGTTAGAAAATGTATGAAAAATAAACACTTGAGAGCAAAAAAGTTTCTGCAGAATTTGAGGAAGCATTTTATGTTTCAATTTCAACTGAAAAGGTTCGCCCAATCTTCTAAACAGCTGGAATACTTGGGCACTTTAAACCTCAGAAAATGTTTTGTTAGTTCAAATAACATTACATTTAGGATTTTCTTCACAAAATAAATGATAAATAACCCCAAATGCTTTCGAATAACGACATATTTGCAGATAGAAGTAAATTTAACACTTTTGGGGATAATTATAAGGAGGAGAAAAGTTATGAATTTAATTCTAAGAACTTAGTTGGAAAAGGTAAGTGAAGTGGTGATAGAGATGTTCTTGAATAAGGGTGTTTGTCAGCAGCAGGACTTAGTAATTTTTATTTATTGATGAATTGATGAAGCATACTGTTTATTTAAATACTTTACAACGCAATTTAAAACTATCGGCCCAAAATTTGGGCACTGGAAGCAACTTGCTTTTCTTTCCCAGATAACTTTAAGAATCACGCGGCTTTCAACGCTCGCTTTTGGCCTCTATAAAACTGCCCAAAACTTTTATAAATACAACCCAAGTTATCCTTAAACTCCGTTTAAAACCCAATGGAACAAAATTGGAGAAAACTGGAGGTTAGAGTGCGAAATTACCAAGTTAAAACGAAAAGCAAATTAAAAGCAGTATAATGATTAAAGAGTGAATAAACATGGACGTAGATATCACAAAAAAAACTAACCAAATCTATTCCAAGGCATTTAAAAGCTGTTGTAGATACTGAAGAATAACATACTAAATGATAAAACAATTAAAAATTAGATTATTTGCAAATATGTAAATATTTCTTCAAAATGTACGAAGACTTTTGTGAGATCAATATCATGATACTTTTTGATTATTAATTTCTTAAAAATCAAGTTTTGTTAAATTATAAAAATATTTCATGTAGTTTTGTTACGAATAGATCAAAGATCTTAGTATTAAACACCCAGTCCGAAATATTTATTTTATTTAATGAAAAAAGCTTGATTTCATTGAAAATGGTAAGTGTATGAACACTTTTATGAGCCACTGTATATAAAAATGAATGTTGGTAAATGTGTATATGTGTATATATGTGTGTGTGTTCCCTAAGATCTCAGAAACTACCCGGGAGATTTGCCTGAAATTTTCACCGTTTGTTCCTTTTGGTACTGGGAAGGTTTAGAGACCAGTTTCAACAAAATCCGATGGGTAGTTATTTTTTTATTTCAATTTTAGACCTGATTCTGTCTTTGTAATTTCAATTTAAAACGCCATTTTCGAAGGCTTTCATCAATCCAATCGAGTATTTAGTGTATCAACTCAACTCTCTGGCAGATAGTTGGAATTGCTTGCTACCGTAAATTTGGCGATCTTTTGAATCGCGCCAAGAGCCCTCAATAATGGAAGTTTTCCCAATAACTATCTCAAGTATAAAGGATAAAAAAGGTATTTGATTAACAGATTAATCTTTTTTTAAAAACAAATGAGATTCAGTTTCATATTTCGGAACTCTTTTAGATTTGTAGGGGCTTATGTCATGCATTATTTTCCAGACGAACACTATTTTGTTTTTTATACCTATTGCTGTTTTCAATCAAAGTATGTTACTATATTTTCTCGCCAAACATCCAATCAATAGTTCGTTTTCATGTCCATACTATTTGCTATGATATACCGCAATGTTGGAAATTATTTTAACGCCTTACGGAATGGTGTACATTTAGCGCCAAATATAATATTCAAATTGATTTCAGATTGCCAAAAAGTAATCAGCTTCATAGAGAATACCTCAACATTTGGCAACAATTTCTCTTTCACAAAAGTGATAATACGTAAGTTTCTTTATGTATGGAAGGGATAGGGGCTCAGAATTATCCAAGGTATCCCAAATTAGCTACCAAATCGGCGACTTTTTAAATAGCGCCAAGAACCTTCAATAATTGAAATTTTCCAAGGCGCGTTGCTACGCAACTATTTTTGTTTTCGAAAATTAGAAAAAATTATTTGTGTGTGATAAATACCTGATTAAATATGTTTTCTTCTCAGACAAACATATTATTGCATGACAGTACTCAAATGCTACCATATTTTTTAAGGTGTTTGCTTTTTCATGTTCGTAATATTTGTCATTAACCGCAATGTTAAAAATTATTAACGACGTACGGAATGGTGGGTATTGAGCACCAAATAGGTCATTAAAATTTTTTCAGCCTTGCGAATAATATATTCATGCTTGCTCAAATTGTGCCACACGTGCAAAATTTATGGAACTCATTTCTTCGCATTAGATATGTTGTTACTTAATTTTCAAACGGTTGTGCGTATGGACGAGTATTTCCCGATAGCTTATGCCATCAAATTACTAAAGTACAACCATTCCTCCATGCTTTTTTACTTTCTTCTATATCTAATATATAGAAGAAAGTATTGGTTTCGTGAAAATTTTCGAATGTCGAATTTTGACGGATTTGCACGTTTTGAGGTGCGCTGAGTCCATTTCGACCATTTTTGGAAAATGTCTGTCTGTGTGTGTGTGTGTGTGTGTGTGTGTGTGTGTGTGTGTGTGTCTGTGTGTGAGTCTGTATGTGTGTGACCAGTTTTTGTGGCCGCGCTAGAGCAAAAACTACTGCATGAAATCGAACAAAAATTTTTGCACATATGTACCACCATGTGAACTGGTGCACCTGACTTTGTTTAGCGAATTCCTCCAAGGGGGGTGGAGCAATCGCACGTGTTCTGCGCGGGAGTGAGTGCTATATCTCAGGAAGTGAACCGGCGGAATCAAACGAAAATTGGTCCATAGTAGACCCTACTGAGTACAGGTGCATTTGTTTGTCATATCTGAGGGGGTGGGCAATCGACGTGTCTGCGCGGGGATGCTATATCTCAGAAACGCGGAATCAACGAAATGGTCCAAGTGACCATGAGTACAGGTGCTGATTCAATTTGTGTGTCAATATCTCAAATGGGGGTGGAGCAATCAAAAGTGCTTATTTTGTCATTGCACCTACTGTATCTCGGGAAATATTGCTGCGATTTGAATGAAATTTGGAATAACACTAACCCAATATGGAAGCAAGCATCGATTAAATTTTGGCGCCAATCGCCCCAGGGGGAGGGTGGGGTGATTTTTGCGCTTAGTCAACAATGCGAAAAATTAATTCATTAAAAAATCGCTTTCACGCTATTTAATTATCAAAACAGCTGAAAACTTTCAATGATTTGAAATTTTTAACTGTTGCCAATTTCTTTTTACTAACAAATAAAATGTTTGCAATTAATCTAAACAAGGCTTTTGCAATGATTTCCAATTTCGCTCATTGATTCTGCATTTGCAGGGCTATTACGATAATTGGGAAATTGTAGCTGTCTCCAATTACTTGGGCGAGTACGTATTTTATTTTGTAACCGGAATTCATAAGATAGATATAGAAGAAAGTTTCGTGACGGCCACGACAGCTAGTTTATTGAATAGACTTTCTGAAAATTGAATAACTTTATCAGAAGATAACTTTGCTTGATTTAGAATTTTTAAAATCTTTCATGCCTATTTTCAACAACGCTTTATAGATTTTTACATCCAAAACACCATGTGGAGACGAAATATACATCTAGGCAGAACAACGTCTGCCGGGTTCTGCTAGTAATAATATAAAGCTGTAGAGTTTGTTTGTTTGTTTGTTTGAACGCGTTAATCTCAGGCACTACTGGTTCGATTTGAAAAATTCTTTTTGTGTTGAATAGTCCATTTATCCAGAAAGACTTTAGGCTATAGTTTGAAAAGATTCGATAAGAGATTCGTTTTTTATTCGAATTCAAGGCAATTTTCACATAAATCGCCGAATACTGGGGTTAAAAATTACTTGCACATATTAATGTTATGTATCGTTGGACGCAGAAAAATTTTGTCCGTTCTATGCAGTTTGTTCCGATTCTCTAACTTAAATACAGCACGAGTTATTCAATTTTTAAACTTGCCTTTTGCAAGGCTTCACCCGATTTCTTGCAATACTTGGTTCATTAAAACCATCAATAAAAAATAAACTAATTGTTCCACAGTTTTGATTTTTACGCCATTGGATAGAGCGATATTTTTAACCCCAGAATTGATTCGACTTACAGTCGAAGAACCAAGCATTTATCTCCACTGGAAAAAAAGTTACAAGCGTTTGAACTTGGAGTTCGAAAACCTCTTTCCTGATCAAACTATTAACGTTTTATTGCGTTGCTATGGCGACATCTTTTAAATTCATTGTTGGGTGTCCTTTTCTTCATTTCGTTTCTTAAAAGCATTTCATTTTACGGCGTTTCAACAAGGCAAATAATGCGATCGTACGTGTTTCACTTGAATTCCTGCCTACTTAATGACTTATATATTTTTTTTCTGGTACCATTTTGAAAATGTGTTTCAAATTAAATTGTAATTCATGTTTTTAGCAGGGATTTTTTTTGGCTGCGATCTAAATATTAAAACAACTTTTTTGTTTGGAATTTTGCAATTAATGTTACAGGAAGAGAGCGGTTTGGAAATATTTGTTTTTGGTAGGGAATTGTATTTGTTTATTAGGGAGAGTGTTAAATATGTGCTACTTGACATTGTTTTTATTCCTGAGGAAGCATGTGCAAATAATGCGATTGACTTTTTGATGCGGGAAAGTTTTTTAGCGAGCCGCTTTAGTGGGGAGTAGTTTTTTGAAACCGGTTTCGCTAAAACTTTCCTCTCTCCTTTAAATGCGAGCCGCCTAGGCGGCGAGTAATTTGTTTTAACTTTCCTTACTACTTTAAAGGCGAGTCGCCTTGACGGCGAGTAGTTTGCTGAAACTTTCCTCGCTACTTTAAAGGCGAGCTGCTTTGGCGGTTATATATCGTTATATACCGCCTTGACGGCGAGTAGTTTATTTAAATTTTCATCACTACTTTAAAGCCCGTGCAACGCCGGGCCCCACAGCTAGTGTTATAATATATTTAATGAATGGAAAATGTATTCAATTAACGATATAATACCTTCATACAATGGTATACTATATTCATGTAAAGGAATAATATTTTCATATATATATGAATAATCCAGCATAACATTGAATGTTTACATGGCCAATAACTGTATGGTTTAATAGCCAATAACTATGAAAAGGTGGCCAGTTACTATCAATTTGACATTTTTGTTTTTGCGTTGACTTTTTTCTAATAATGTATCTGAAAAAGTGTTTTCAGACAGTATGAGTAGTAAAATGCATTAATATAGTATCATATGAAGTATTTCTTATTTATGCAGAAATATTTCATTTATTTTTTATTCAAGCATACAAATACGATGTCGCTAAAGTGGCCAATTACTATACCGCTTCAACTATAATAATTTTACTTCATAGGGTTGGAATGAATTTAAATTTATTCAGTGGACTACCTTCCTATTTAAATGCACGGGCATCGCCGTGCGGGTACTGCTAGTAAAAAACTAAAAATAGAATGTATTCTTTCTCGGCTTTCTCGTAGCTCTTCAGCTGAGTGAAAATAAATGGTAGGGTAGAGAAGGACAATTTGTACGCAGTCAAGTTCATACAGGGCGATTCCACGAAAAAGCCGCCATCTTGTCCCGCACGTGACGCTCATGCGCTTCATCATAAATAGTGATTTTCAAAGGTAATGAACGAAATTTTGTTTAATGAAAAATCACGAAAGATTTCTTAGTTAAAAAAACTTTGTTCAAAACCCTTTTAAATTCTTACTTTTCAATGATATATACGACTGTCACGTGGGGGACAAAATGGCGGCGTTTTCGTTGAATGGCCCTACAGAAGATCGTGCGACCAAACGGTCTTGCTCAGGCTTCCCATGAGGTAAGAAGAAGTTGTCGTTAACCCATTAGTGCCTAGCGTCCCTTTTTAGGGACGGTCCAAAAAGGGGTCTGAATTTCACCAAAATGAACATTTCAACCAAATAATACTGTTCAATTATTACTTTGGTATTGTTTCAATTCGTTTTTACATATTGCAGCACATAACTAATTGTAAAGTGTGTTCTGTAGCAGTTTTAACATGATCTTGATCAAAAATGACATCGTTCACAATCTCAAGAAAAAAAAAGCTAAGTTTTCAAAGTTATTCCCAGCTTTCCAGTTTATGTTAATTGCTGATTTTATTTCTTCTTATGAAATGTCTTTTTAAATATTATATCGTAGGCGGAAAAAAAATTTAATAAAAAAAGTATCTACCCTCTGGGGTCTATCGTAACTTTTAAGGGACGATTTTTCTTTCCTTAATAAAAAAAAATATTTTCTACATAATATATTTTTTTTATTTTTCCCGTCCATAA
This sequence comes from Uloborus plumipes, assembly GCA_038373865.1. NCBI lineage: Eukaryota > Metazoa > Arthropoda > Arachnida > Araneae > Uloboridae > Uloborus > Uloborus plumipes. Next base: position 22,570 of record JAXGGA010008268.1, read on the forward strand.
AACACTGTTTGTAACCAGTATACAAAATATCTTTGGAAAAAATGTCAGGCATTAATGGGTTAACTGTAACTCGGAGAACGACGCCATTTTACAACGAACGAGCCACCCATTAGAATGCTGTGACCGAAAGTTTGTTTTTATTAGTGAAAAATATTTTACAAGCTTTGTGTTTGAGTGGATTTGTGAAGAAAACAATGCTTTACAAACATTTTATTGTCAGGTTTTGTAAGAGTCTACTTTCAGGTGAGAAATACACAATGGTTTCAAATTTTATTAATTTCTAAACTAACTAAATTCAGAAATTTCATATATTTCTTAATTTAGTAGTTAGGTTAATTTAAGCCTTACGTGTGCAGTGGGGGCAAGTTGATACATTTGATTAGGGGCACATTGTTGCTGTGTATCAATGAATCCCGATATATATAATTACTCCAGCCTATTTTTAGTTGAATCCAGGACATAAGGTTCAAAATCAAAAACTCCAAGGACAGAAGATCCACGTCCAAAGCCAGGAAACAGTGTCTGCGATTAAGTTACAAATTTGTGCATTCCAATGTTTTTAAAAAATATTTTTCGTACGGTGTTACACGTAGTCAATTGTAAGAAACAGTACGTTGATTGTCAATCACTAGTAAAAAATCTGGTATGGACCCCACACTACTTCCTTTTACGTGTCAATTTCTTAGTAGTTGCCTTAAGTGTTAAAAAAAAAGTGCTTGGAGTGAGCAAGGTAACAATTCAAATATTTGCTCCCCTAATCTGCCACGAAACAATGCAAAAAATATCTTACAATGGTTAATTTTCTAAATATTGCTGATTTTAATATCATTCAGTGAATTTTTCGCAAAATATCGCCAATAACGCCAAGTTGAACCCAAACTCAAAAAAATAATTTTTTCGCCAAATTTTTCGCCAACTTGGCGATATGTCGCCAAGTTGGCGTCAAACACTTGGCGATTGAAAGCTTGGCGACATATCGCCAAGTGGTCGCGCCAATTCAGATCACTTGAGTCTGCATTGAAATTAACACTGATTTACCCCAAAAAAGGGGTAAAACACCCCCTTGAGAACATTCGAATGCAACCACAAGGGGAGGTGCACAACTAGACCATCCTCAGAGCCTACACACCAAGCTAGAAGTTTCTAAGGCATATAGTTTTTGAGTTATGCGAGACACATACGCACATACATCCGCACATACGTACATACAGACGTCACTAGAAAACTCGTCGTAATTAACTCGGGGGTGGTTGAAAAGGATTTTTCGGCTGCTTATATATTGGTAGATACATATGCACGTGCTGACAGGTCGAAAAAACTACTGAACATTCATTCGGGGGTGAGCAAAATCAAAATTTAGACTCAAATTTGAGTGATTTTTTTTTCGCGATCACAATACTTCCTTTACTACGTAAAAGGAAGTAAAAACACTCAACTGTCTAAGAATAAAGATAAATAACTCGTTGCCTACGAAAGTACCAGATGCCGATTACTATAATATAAAAGAAGATTATAAATAAGCTCCTTCAGTGGAGCTGAGATCCGAGGTTGACCTACCGTCATAGAGGTTCACAACAAGTTTTATAATTTTTTTTCTTTCAAATGGGGCTGCAGTAGAGCCACAACCTTTTTTCAGACCTAGTACGATCCCCCCAATAAGCATCCATTCTTTCACGTAGCACCAGAATCGGTAGAATGCCATTGCCAAGAGAATTTTGACGCCCAGTTGCCACCAGATGGAGGCACCTGGGTTCTTTTTGATGCGAAAGAGCACTAGGATTTAATTTTGCCTAGGGATATTCAAAGCCAAACGAATACCCCAAGGGATCATGCCGCATTCTCATACGACATGGGCGCCGAGGATCTTCCGCATCTCGAAAATCCGCCGACTGGCCACCTCTAGGATCGAACCTGGGTTATCGGCGCGGAAAGTCGACGCTCTACCACCACGCCACCAAGTCGGCACAAGTTTTAAATAAAAGTGTACATAAGAATATTGCAAACGCAAAGGTATGGGGTTTGTCTAAGCAAAAGTACTCCAATCATAGGGTTGTCGCGCTTTGAAATTAGTACCAACTGAGTAATTCTACAAATTTTTTGCAGGTATTTATCCTAAAATTTTTTTCAGAAACCTGCACTTTTTCTGCAGATTTTTTTTAATTGGAAGTAGCTCTAATTTCCCATAAAAGACGCTGAATCATCTCATAACCCAAAATTTTCACACACACAAGCAAAAAGAAATTCTTTTACAAATATCTACAAGAAATCCACAGGTATTTTACAGGGTTCCGACAGATTTTTTTAAATTTGAAGTGTATCTGAAGAACAACTCAATCATTAAAATTTTAAATAGCGACAACGTCATGATTGGACCACTTTTGCTTAAACAACCCCATATACCACCGTGTTTCTAATATTTTTATCCATTTTATTTTTACGAACAACTTATTTGGAAAATCGATGAGGGGTAAGTCGACTCAAGTCGGATCTCGCCCTTTAAACCTTGCTCTCCGAAGTTAAGTTATCCCACTCAACTTTATCTCCCAGAAGACTTTTGAGATGATGTCATCTACCAAAGATTAAATAAACCCTAATGACGACTAATGCCCCGGATTAGGTTCTTTCAATTTCTAGAGATCTTTCGGCTAGCGAATAAACCGGGTTCCATTAAGAGGCAACACAACTTTTTTTCTCTCTCCTGTTACGCGCATCTCGAAGGGAGGTGATATAAAATAAATAACATCTGTTGCAACAATCGGAGTGACCCGAGCAGAACTCGTTATTCTTTTATGTTTGAGCTTTATGGATGTTGGAGGCCATTTTCGGAAGTTCTTATTTCCTTTGGTTCTATAGCGTTGCTCAAAGAAAACTTTACTTCATAAAAAACCCTTCTATAATATTTACTCATCTACATTTTTGTAGTTAAAAATGAGAGGGCTGAGACTCCGAAACGTCGCTTCATTGAATTGCAATCTAATATCAAATAATAAAAAAAATTCTCATCGTTCTCTCTATCCCCTGTTGCCATTCCGTTGATGAAAAATATCATTAAAAATAAATTTATACACAAGAATCGTCATCGCGTTCTAATACAGCTAAAAATACGTATTTTTACTTCCTTTTACGTAGTAAAGGAAGTATTGTGATCACGAAAAAAATTTCACTCAAATTTCGGTCTAAATTTTGACTTAGCTCACCCCTGAATGAATGTCGCGTAGTTTTTTCGACCTGTCAGCACGTGCATATGTACCTAACAACATACAAACAGCCGAAAAATCAATTTCGACCACCCCCGAGTAAATTACAACGAGTTTTCTCGTGACGTCTGTATGTACGTATGTGCGGATGTATGTGCGGATGTATGTACGGATGTATGTGCGTATGTGGCTCGCATAACTCAAAAACTATATGCCGTAGAAACTTCTAGCTTGGTATGTAGGCTCTGAGGGGGGTCTAGTTGTGCACCTCCCCTTGTGATTGCATTCGAATGTTCTCAAAGGGGTCTTTTACCCCTTTTTGGGGGTAAATCAATGTTAATTTCAATACAGACTCAAGTGATATGAATTGGCGCCACCACTTGGCGACATGTCACCAAGCTTTTGGTCGCCAAGTGTTTGACGCCAACTTGGCGACAAATTTGGCGAAAAAATTATTTTTTGAATTTAGGTTCAACTTGGCGCTATTGGCGATATTTTGCGAAAAATTCACTAAATGATATTAAAATCAGCAATATTTAGAAAAATAACCATTGTAAAATATTTTTTGCATTGTTTCGAGGTAGATTAGGGGAGTAAATATTTGAATTGTTACCTTACTCACTCCAAGCACTTTTTTTAACACTTAAGGCAACTACTAAGAAATTTACACGTAAAAGGAAGTAGTGTGGGGTCCAGACCAGAAATTTAACTTTTGGATTAGTTCCTACCTCTACTATTGAAATAGTATTGAAATCTGACCGTATCATCGTATGTACGTTTCTATGTCCGCTTAAAGGTCGCTTCTAGTTGGCTGTTGAGTGGATGATTTCACCTTGATGATCTCGAGACAAAATTCCCTTTTTACATGGTTCTAAAAGATTTTTCTTCGATTTTAGTGCTAAAAATAAGTTGCCGAAAAGAATGCCACCTTAGTGATATCTCTTTTGACGACAAATGCCCCGGATTAGGTTCTTTCAATTTCTGGAGATCTTTCGGCGAGCGAATAAACCGGGTTCCATTAAGAGGCAACACAACTTTTTTTTTCTCTCTCCTGTTACGCGCATCTCGAAGTGAGGTGATATAAAATAAATAACATCTGTTGCAACATTAGGAGTGACCCTAGCAGAACTCGTTATTCTTTTATGTTTGAGCTTTATGGAAGTTGGAGGCCATTTTCGGAAGTTCTTATTTCCTCTGCTTCTATGGCGTGTTGCTCAAAGAAAACTTCACATCATAAAAAAAAATCAATTCTACAATATTTATTCATCCACATTTTTGCAGTTAAAAATGAGTTGACGGAGAATCCGGAGCGTCCCTTCATTGAATTTCAATCTAAAAGCAAATTTCAAATTTTTTTTCTTATCGCTCTCTCCAGCGCCTGTTGCCATTTTGTTGATGAAAAATATCATTAAAAATAAATTCATACACAAGAATCACCATCGCACTCTATTACAAACATATTTTTAATTTCTTCTATATCTAATCTAATGTCTATGAACTCACTTGCAATTAAAAAAAAATCACGCAATACAATCCTTTTTTCGAATTCGTAGAATTATCTATGATGGTACTTTACCAAGTGGTACGTGAGCTATATAATTAAATTATAGTTTAAAAAAAAAACAAAAAATACGTTTTTAGAGTTCATCAAACTTTTAGTTTAGTTTAGCCTTTAGTATAAAAAAGTTTTCATATATTAATTTTATATTTGCAAAGAACGTGAATTTTATCTTTTATTCAGATTTAAATACACACACACAAACAACTGAAACACTTATAATACATCAACTTGTAATATAGTTTAGCCTTTAGTATTAATAATAGTATTAAATACACTGCTTTTATATTTGTGAAAAACACGAATTTTATTACTTCCTTTTACGTAGTAAAGGAAGTATTGTGATCGCGAAAAAAAATATCACTCAAATTTGAGTCTAAATTTTGATTTTGCTCACCCCCGAATGAAAATTCCTTAGTTTTTTTGACCTGTCAGCACGTGTATATGTACCTAGCAACATATAAGCAGCCGAAAAATTTTTTTCAACCACCCCCGAGTTAATTACGACGAGTTTTCTCGTGACGTCTGTATGTACGTGTGTGCGTATGTGGGTCGCATAACTCAAAAACTATATGCCGTAGAAGCTTCTAGCTTGGTATGTAGGCTCTGAGGATGGTCTAGTTGTGCACCTCCCCTTGTGGTTGCATTTGAATGTTCCCAAGGGGGTGTTTTACCCCTTTTTTTGGGGTAAATCAGTGTTAATTTCAATGCAGACTCAAGTGATATGAATTGGCGCGACCACTTGGCGATATGTCGCCAAGCTTTTGGTCGCCGTTTGACGCCAACTTGGCGACATATCGCCAAGTTGGCGACAAATTTGGCGAAAAAAATATTTTTCGAATTTGGGTTCAACTTGGCGCTATTGGCGATATTTTGCGAAAAATTCACTGAATGATATTAAAATCAGCAATATTTAGAAAATTAACCATTGCAAAATATTTTTTGCATTGTTTCGTGACAGATTAGGGGAGTAAATATTTGAATTGTTACCTTGCTCACTCCAAGCACTTTTTTTAACACTTAAGGCAACTACTAAGAAATTTACACGTAAAAGGAAGTAGTGTGGGGTCCATACCAGATTTTTTTTTTATTCAGAGTTATATTAAAACATGGAAGCTACCCACCTGTGAAACTAATAAAAGTGTATTAAGAAGAAATGATTGGATTCGTGGAAATTTTCGAATTTCGACGGATTTGCAATTTTTGAGGTGTGCTGAGTCCATTTTGATCCTTTGTAGTATTGTATAAGTTCTCATCTCTACTATTGAAATGCAGATATGGCGTCATCCCTAAATGGGGCGCCACGGGTGGCTTTTTTATGTATATAAAAAGTAACAAAAATACTGCTCCAGCCGTATAGTTCAGCTGTTGCAGAAATACTAAAAAAAATTACATTACCGAGTTAAGAGTTTTCTAAATTTAACTTTTTCGCCACACCTGAAACAGATGACACGTCAATTGACAAACTAGGTTACAGATTAATGCTAATTACATATCATGTGGTATAAAATAATGTGGAAAGTACTAAGAATTATACAAGTTATGCTACTTTTTACCTAGCTGGGTCTTTTAATGTAAAATAAAGTGAAAATTAAAATAAAAGAGAAAAAACTTGAAAAGAATTTTTTTTTTTTAAATATTTATTTTATAATAAGATTTAGCCCACAGTATATATAAAGCTAACGAACATATTATTGGTTAGTTAGCTTCCGGTGTTTGGTTTAAATATTTGAACAAAGAAGGCTCTTTTCACCCATTTCGATAAAATGTGATTCCGCACACCATTTTTTTATGCTGCTCCTTCTTCAGAAGAAATACATTTTTCATTAGAAGGACATTCTTCCCGAGGTAAATTTTACTTACAGCATTCTACCGGTAATGAAACACATACATTTTCATAAATATGAACACTATAGACATCACTGACGATCAAGAAAAGATTGTCCACGAATAATAATGATTTATACGAGCGACTGTTCACCTCTTTGTTGTTATTACGTTTGGTTGAGAAGGTTCTTCCTAAAGCTCCTCAGCTTCAACATCTATACATATCATTGTTTAACATTGTGCTTTCGTTTTGCACTTTCTTAGTCACGAATATGATTGGACTTAAAATAAACTATGGATCTTCGAATTTTTGAATTAAAACTATCGCTGGGGTTGTAAAATTAAATATAAATAAATATTTTATGGATCGAATAAAATTATTCGCGATGCAAAAATACTTAGCAGCAAAAAACAATCACAGTCAAATCATGAGAGAATTTTTCATTTTATTTATTTGGTATAGTTTGAAGTTGTGTTTCTTTTGTATGTTTACAGGTTATATGTCAGAAAAAATAAACTCATTAACTACCTTACCATTCATAACATTTTTGTATGGTAATAAACCAGTGACGTAACAATAATTTTGGAAATTTGAGTAGGATAAAGTTTTCGTATTCAATTTTTTTCCTCGCTCTTTTATTATTAGGTTTATACAAGATAACGATAAGCTCAAAGGGTTCCTCAAACTATTAAAAATAGTTACGTTTCAAGAACGCACACAGTTAGAATTCGGGGACGTCATTTCAAGGTTTTCCAGTGGGGAGGGGGGGGGGTGGGCAAAGGGTGAAAACTCAATGCAATTTCATCGGAAATCAGCAAAAACCACGCTCACTTGTATGTAAATACATTGATTTCTCAAAGTCAGGGGGGGGAGGCAATTAACCCCCCCCCCTAAACAGTGGTCGGAAGTAGCGCGCTACAAGTAGCGAAACTACTGTAGTAGCTACATTTTTTAGTAGTTTGTAGTGTAGCGCACTACTTTTAAAAAAAAGTAGAGTAGCGAGTAGCGCGATACAAAAAAGGAGTAGTTTGTAGCGATTTCTAGAAACTACTTTAAATTAAATAAAAAAAAAAATAAATGAAAAAAAAAGGAGAACGAAGAAAGAAAACAAGGTGGTTCTTGTGGCGGATATTCGTAAAAATTGCAAAAAAAATCTAAAAAGGACAAATTTTAGCAAAAAAAAGGAACAAAAAGGAAAAGTAACAAATAAATTCAAAGACAATTCCTATTTCTATTCCATATTCGAATGAGGTAATTTTTTAAGCCAAACCACTTTTCGAATTTTTTCGGTCGATCCTCAAACGGTGTATTCTTTTTATTTATTTATTTTTTAAAAAGTAGCGAAGTAGCAACTACATTTCAAAAGTAGTGTAGCTCGCTACATTAAAAAAAAAGTAGTTGTAGCTGTAGTTAACTACATTTATAAGAAAGTAGTTGTAGTTGTAGTTCGCTACAAAAAATATGTAGTTTTTCCAACCACTGCCCCTAAATGACGGGCCTGTTAGAATTCCTTTCTCTTAAATAGTTCTTATTCAGTCATTCATTAAGTAATGCTTCTGATTTTCCGTGTACAATTGCCAACAATAAGAAGAGCAGCACGTTCGGTTAATAGAGAGTCGGTTTACTGAATAGCTCTGTTAAGTGGAGGTTGGATAATTGATGTTCTCTTGTAAGTTGTTTCGTTTTTAAATAAATTAACCCGCTATTCGACTCTTTCTTTGGATCATATTTAGCTAGTTGGAAGACTCCACTCTCCCCTTCGTAAATCGAACTCTACTGCAGAATTAATAATCCGTAAGTGCCATTTAATCATTCAGGGAGAGTGCTCCGGATTGATACACAGCACACCCCCGTCTCTACTTAACGGAGGGAGAAAACAGGGTGAGAAAGGCTGCTGAAATGTTTACTCGTTTACAAGTGAATTAATCTTTGATGTGTTAAAGGGTCTGATCGCAGAATATTAGATCATCAAGTTTTGAAATTCAAATTGAAATTAATTACAAGAGCTACGGATTCTGAAAATCAGGTTTTCTTTCTGTCCTGGGGGAGGAGGCGGGGGCGAGAAGGGTGCGAAATGCTGATACATCAACACATGAACGCTGCTGTGTTAATTTTCTTGGTAAGGTGGTTTTACCCGTAGTTGAGCAATCAAACAATTTTCATTTTTTATCTTTCAGAGTAATTTGATATAATTCTAGAAATTCGTAATGTCGGAAAAAATTGAAGCCTTTGCTACAAGTCATGAAAACTGATATGTGAAGAACCTCGAAGCGTCCTTTTTCTTCGGATTTTATTTTTTTTTGCAATTAATTCATTAAGCTAAAATTTTACATAAAGTTTTAAAGGGATGAAATGGATGCCTGCCGGCCACCTTGTCTAGTAGTCAGAGTAGTCTGTCATGGATGGTGTGGCCCCGGGTTCGAGTCCCGGCTTGGGCATGGATGTGCTTTCTCTCTCCTGTCCTTGTCCTTTCTTTGTATGAATGTGTTGTTGTGTGAAAGGTTGCCTGCCCTATAAACGGGTACCTATGGCATGCGTGTACTGTGGAAATCGGACTTCACACCAAATAACGGTACAGTTGGAAAAGTGAAGCAGCGCAAACCAAATTGCCAGCCTAGCTGGCACACGACAAAAAAAAAAAAAAAAAAGGATGCCTATTAAAGGGATGAAATATTTCTCACACTCCTCAACATTTTATGTCATTCGAAGGGGATATTTTTCTGCAACAGCTTAAGCTTGTTCTACTTTTCTCAATAAATTAGAACTGCAGATATAAGGGTTTATATTTTAGCAGAAGTTCTAGGCTTAATTCATTTCAGCCATTAAACTAAAACGTTAAATGTTACAAGAGACCCTAAACATTTAGAAAAATACTTTTCAAATATACAAAACTGCTATTCTGCAATGTTCAGGAAACCCCTTTTCCTATAGCTATGCAAATTGGTACACGGTACAAGTTAGCTTGGAAGGAAGAGGTGCTCTTCAAAGCATTTAAAAAAAATTAACTAGGCTTTGCGAATTTCCATCAAGTTCTTGCCGTTTTCTTATGGGAGCGGGATTTCAATATCGTTCTAATTATAATGAATGGCCAAGCTGTTTTCGGGTGTTGGTGTGCGGCAGCGATCAAAAGCAACGCCTCCCAAATACTAAATGCCTATAGCCTGGGAGCAACTGGTTTTCCGTGCACTTTTTGTGATACAATTATGACAGTTGGTTTTTCTGAAAGGTATTGGCACCAGGAATACGAATTCGGATGTTGCCACCCCCAAAAATAGTGCAGGGGGGCGTAGGGGGGGGCAAAGTTTCTTCACTAAAATAATTATATCTTCATTATTTCATGGCTTAGAACATGTTTTCAAAGCGTAAAATGCTTAAATCCACTTAATAATAACATTATAATGCATAAAAAGCTGAATTTAAACTGCTGACACGTGTTTCGGAGCTATTAAGAGCTTCTTTTTTAGTGTATAAGATGAGAGCTTATGAATGAAAATTCATCCGGCTGAAGGTGTTTTTTTCATTGAATAGAGGTGCCTTGTTATCAAGCCCATCATTTGGACAACCAAGCAGGGTCCAAAGGGGGAGGGGGTCCCCCCCCCCTTTAGAAATAAAATGCAAATGCACATTTGTGTACGCATTTGTCCTTCGACACATAGTACACATTGAATTTGCACTTTTGCCCGGGACTGTAATCGCCTCAACCCGGGGGTGGGGGGGAGGCGGGAGGGGGGTTAAAAATTAATGCTTTTATTTATTTATTTATTTATTTGATTGGGGAGAGGGGTTCAATTGCGCCCGCTAATCTGAGAACTTGTTCCTCTTAAATAGCAATTTTTTTCGTCATTTTTCGCTCACCACAATTTTTTTGCAGCTTAAAGCACTGCTAAAGGAAGTTTTACAGCCATAAATATGCTTTAAATAATATAAGCTAGTGATACTCATTGTGAGTGGTATGAAATATACCTGAATGTTTAAGTTAAAAAAATGAGAGAAAGATTTCAAAAGGATATTCACTCAAATAATAATGTAATGACAACATTAATGAACCGAAATTTCCTATTGGATTGCTTAACATTGTGTTTACTTCTGATGCTGAGTGTAAAAAGTAATTTTAAACAAACAAAACATTTATTGAAACAAAAATGTTTTATTTCATTATAACTCACAATACATTTTCAGCTGCATTTATGTGCAAACAAAATAGTTAAATAAAAACATGAAAGTAGAACTATAATTACAAATAACAAACACGCAGTCATTTGACAGTAGCATTTGAAAGAAAATGTAATAGATATATTTAAATCAACCCATGAATTAATTTTTCATGTTCTTGATCGTTTCAACAAGACATTGCCTGGAAGAACTTTAAAAGAATAAGTGAAATAATAATAATAATGTATAGTACAAATTAAAAATCAGTTTCATTATCAGATTCATCTGAACTGCTCTCCTCATATCAGTTAAATCAGTGATTTTCATCATCTACATCCAAACATTCACACATGTCCGTGCATGGAAATCTGTTACGTCTGTATTTGCACAGCAGTGCAGAACATTTACTTTTTTTCCATGAGCATTTCACCAGTTCTAGAATCGCCTGTGGAGCAGGTTCCATTCTGGTCATCTGGGGAACAAATCTGCTGTCTTGCATTTCCCAACAATAACCAGCATCTGGCTATGGAATATTCGGACATGCAATGATCATCGGCGATACCCCATGCTATGTTCCAGAACATTCTGCATAGTAGGGAGCGGTAAAAGAAAAAGACAGATTGCTCTCAAACCAATATATATAATGCTTTAGGAGAAGAGAAGGTAAAAGACTTTCCTGGCTTTCATGCATTCACTGGATGCTACACTACAGGACCGTTTGCTGGAAAAGGTAAACTCTTCTGTTGGAAAGCCTTGCAGCAGGCTGATAAAAATGTTTTGCAAGCTTTTGCAAATTTAGGAACTAATTCTACACCATCTGACGATATTTTTAGTGCATTAGAACAGTTTGTTTGCAAACTTTACCTGTCAAATTGCTCTAAATCAGATGTTGGCTCTGTTCGGTTCATGCTATTTCAAAAGAAAATTGCCTAATCAGAGAAGATGCCACCAGCACAATCAGCTCTTCACTATGCCATCCTGAGAGCACATTATTAGGCCATGATATGGCAAAATGATGTCATTGCATGTCCGGATATTCCACAGCCAGATGCTGGTTATTGGTTGGGAAATGCAGGACAGCATATTTGTTCCCCAGATGACCAGAATGGAACCTGCTCCACAGGCAATTCTAGAACTGGTAAAATGCTCATGCAGAAAAAGTAAATGTTCTGCACTGCTGTGCAAATGCAGACGTCACGGATTTCCATGCACGGACATGTGTGAATGTTTGGATGTAGATGATGAAAATCTCTGTTTTAACTGGCATGAGGAGAGCGGTTCAGATGAATCTGATAATGAAACTGATTTTTAATTTGTATTATATATTATTATTTGACTTATTTTTTTAAAGTTATTCCAAGCAATGTCTTTTTGAAACGATCAGGAATATGAAAAACTAATTAATGGATTGATTTAAATATATCTATTACATTTTCTTTCAAATGCTACTGTCAAATGACTGCGTGTGTGTTGTTATTTGTAATTATAGTTCTACTTTCATGTTTTTATTTAACTATTTTGTTTACTCATAAATGCAGCTGAAAATGTATAGTGAGGTATAATAAAATAAAACATTTTGTTTCAATAAATATTTAGTTTGTTTAAAATTATTTTTTACACTCAGCAACAGAAACAAACACAATGTTAAGCAGTCCATGGGAAATTTGGGTTCATTAATGTTGTCATTATATTATTATTTGAGTGAATACACTTTAAAAATCTTTCTCTCATTTTTTTAACCTAAAAATTCAAGTATATTTCAGACCACTCATAATGAGTATCACTGGCTTATATTGTTTAAAGAATATTTGTGGCTGTAAAAACTTAATTTAGCAGTGCTTTAAGCTAAAAAAAATTGTGGTGAGCGAAAAATGACGAAAAAAATTGCTATTTAAGAGGAACAAGTTATCAGATTAGCGGGGCAATTGAACCCCTCACCCTGATCAAAAAAAAAAAAAAAAAAAAAGAATAATAATAAATAAATAAATAAATAAATAAAAGCATTTTTACAACCCCCCTCCCGCCTCCCTCCCCGGGAGGAGGGGAGGCGATTACAGTCCCGGGCAAAAGTGCAAATTCAATGTATACTACGTGTCGAAGGATAAATACGTACACAAATATGCATTTGCATTTTGTTTCTAAAAGGGGGGATGCCCCCCTCCCTCTTTGGACATCGCTTGGTTGTCCAAATGATGGGCTTCATAACAAGGCACCTCTATTCAATGAAAAAAACACCTTCAGATGGATGAATTTTCATTTATAAGCTCTCATCTTATGCACTGAAAAAGGAGCTCTTAATAGCTCCGAAACACGTGTCAGCAATTTAAATTTAGCTTTTTATGCATTATAATGTTATTATTAAGTGGATTTAAGCATTTTACGCTTTGAAAACTGGTTCTAAGCCACGAAATTATGAAGATATAATTATTTTAGTAAAGAAACTTTGCCCCCCCCCCTTACGCCCCCCTGCACTATTTTTGAGGGTGGCAACATCCGAATTCGTATTCCTGGTGCCAATTACTTTCAGAAAAACCAACTGTCATAATTGTATCACAAAAAGCGCACGGAAATTAAAATTTGACCAGTTGCTCCTCCACTACTAGTAGATTTGCTTTGCTACGGCCGTCGTTGGTTCCACGTTAAGCGTCACCTTGCGGCAATCCGATAATGCCGTTGTTAATTTTTGATTGGTTAATTTTTAAATTTAAATTCAGAAATGACCCAATCGTTAATTTCTCAAAGAACTCCGGTAGATGGTAGTGTATCGTGAACCAAGGGCATTTTGCAGCTATTGGCGATGGATCCAAACAATGTTCGAATTAAATTTTTTGATTGGTTGATTTTTAAATTTAAATTTAGAAATGAACCAATCGTTAATTTCTCTGTTTCGAAGAACGCCGGTAGATGGCAGTGTATCGCGAATCAAGGACGAAATTTTGCTCTGTGCTAAAAACCAGAAAGTTGCAGGCATTTAGTATTTAGGAGGTGTTGGCAAAAGGCGAAACCCAGGTGATTTTGATTAGTTGAATTGTTTGAATGAAATGCTGCGCGTAGTGGACAAACATAACATTTTTTTTATCGTTTTCCTTTTAGAAATTGTATAGATTGAAGCGAATTCATCAAAAAGCAATTTTTGGATTCCTTCCCTCCCTTAAAAGTTAGCTTAACTCTAATTGTCATTTACTTTTGAAACTCGCACTAGTTTTATATTTCCTCATATCAATTAATTTTAATACTGAAAAACAGACACATGATCATGTGTGATGATTATTAAACTTATAAAATGACTTGAGACTTATAAAAACTTATGAGATGAGACTTATAAAAATATACAAATGCTTAATTCTGGTGCATACATCGTAAAAATGAATATTATATACTAGACAGCAACCTAACTTGACACTGAACGTCACTACGGGCGGAGCCAATAAGAGCTCACAAGCAGTCAGCGATCTCCTCTAATACGCCTAGTAGGCTGTGACGTTTTATCTAGCTCGTTTTTCATAGGCTAACGTCACGCAAACGTCACGCTGACGTCACGATGTTTTTGTCAAGAAATGTTGCAGTGTAGTATAGCTAATTGCAACTTATCAAACTCAAATAGTCAGAACGTAATAATTTCTGCTGTTAGCAAATACAAACAAAACCACGGCTGAACTAACTTAAAAAGGTGTAATACTAAAATGGAGTCACAACAATTACTTTGCTTTTATTTTTATTTTCCCCTCGTTTTCGTATGATTTATACTGCTTTTAACTCTAAGGGCCCTGCTTCCCATCAGCGTAAAAAGCGACCGAAACCGAAGGCAGAAACCAAAAATCCGGGTACTTTCCATAGGAACGGGGCTATGTAATCCGTTTTACGTTTTTGCTTTATTTTTCTGCTTTACGTCAATGTGGAGCAGGGCCCTTAGGGTAACAAATAAGTAACAAATATTGACATAAATCATTTATTTATTGCCTTCTGAGTCTTCCTTTTAAAATTAAATTTACTTACAAAACATATTCTGGCCAGCTGAGCAAATGACACATAAAACAAACGAAATCTTCAAAAAGATCTTTGTCCGTGAGTTCCAGACATATTGATCTATTTGTGTGCCAAGATCTGCTGCATAAACTAATATAGATAAAGATACCAGATATAACGCTTTCTATGCTTCTAAAGAGAGTATGTACTGCTCAAGATTTTTGTCACCACGCATTACTGAGGCAGCACGTGACAAATATTGATTGCTTGAAGCTTTCACTATGTATACTGTGTAAAATAATTATCTGGGAACATGAAGTTTCAAATAGCTGTCACGGGTCATTTAAGTTCCGCAATTGGTTCATGTACTGAATGGAAAGGCTTTAAAATATCCCAGCTTCAATGAGTGAGGAGCTTTTATAGATGTTTTATAACATCTAAAATAAGGGGTTACGTGACGTGTCTTAGACGTATTTAAAACCATAATGTTTACATATATGACTTTATATACGTATTTGGCTCACTTATGTTTCAGTTTCAAGTGTTTCTATGCCATTAAATAATTCTAAAATCAGTGGAAATGTTTTTATTTTAATTGGCGAAACGTTACCCCCCTCCTCCAAAATATGTACGTTAATTGACTGTACATTAACCTCACGTTTCTCAATGAATTCAACTTGTAACTTAGTTACAACTAATTATAATGTAGTAATAAATGTTCATTTTTGTTTAAAAGTTTAGCATTTGAATATAATTTTCCCATATTGTGTTCAGTTTATTTTTGTTATAAAATTTCCTTTTACTTCAAAGTTATTCTCCTTTTGCCAGTTCTCGTTTTCTCATAGAGTAAGTGCTCCAATAATCGGCCAGTCTCCAGTAGTCGGCCACAATGACATAAAACTCCTTATAAATAGTATATTTTTAATTCAAAATCAGATATGACGCATTCACACGTTCATGTACAGTCATAGAAAAAAAAAAAACGAAACACTCTGAATTATTCGGCTGCTATACTTGCCAAGAACAAAAGAAAGGTGTCTTCTGACATGGATTAAAGTCTTCTTTAAAACTATGTGAGTAAAATTTTGATAAGGGGCTATATACAAAGTGAAATGAACTCAAAGTCTGAATTTTCAAATGGGAACCCCTGCATTTGGTTACATAATTTGGTACGGAGGGCCAAAAGTATGCTGGGTACCAAGCGGCATCACTTTCGGACCAGTAGAACAAAAGTTATGACCGCCCAAAGATTTAGGGAGCACCACCACATTTAAAATGCTACTTTCAAGGTCGAAATTTACAAAGAGTTGACAAATCATATTTTTTCGAATAAATTACCCAAAGCTACTCGCAATAATACGTTTGCTTTTCGTAATTAATTAAAAATTCTCTGGTTTTGTTAAATTTATAATATTTTTTTGAAATTTGGAAGAGAAAACCCTACTGTGTAGAGTTCAAGGGAAAAACGCAACACTCTATCTTTTTGATTAAACAAAGATAGATGCATACTTTTAGCTACGCACTAACCCATGCAGCACACACCTTCTGGAGAGAGGTTACAACTTAAAAGTAACCTCTTGTGTTTATATAAACTACTGTATTAGGATTGGCAAAAATGTTAAAACCGTGGCTCAGAATTAAAAAAAAAAAAACCGTCTAATCGTCACAAATTATTCCAAATAACCCTCCGAGATACCACAGTTTTCCATGAAAATCAAGTGTCCACGTAAAAAGTTTTCTGAATTGCTACATGTTGCATGAATGCAGACTTCTCACTAATGGACAAAAAATTGGATTGTCTACCAGTTTTAAAATATACTCAGCAGTTTTATTAACGGTTTCGCTTTTAACATATAATAACTTTGGAAAACTAAATACTATATAAAAACGCTGAGCATGTTCTGCAACTGGTGGATAAGCAGATTCCTCTTTCTTTGCATAGAAATTCCCTGCTATTGTTTCAGTTTGCACAGTTGTATATGGTCCCTAAAAATGGTTCTTTTAGCATATCTCAAAAACTACTGGATATTTTAAGCTCCCATTTTGGATTCTCCTTTGAAACCCCTTCTAGATTGTTTCTCCATCAAAATATTATATGGTTCCAGATCATCATTTTTTCAAATATTAATTTCATAATTCATAAAAAATTCAAAATTTTATCTGAGAGGAAGTCAATGACGTTTTTATTGTTGGCTTGGTTCATACTTTCATATAAAAAAACAAATTTTGCCATACCTATCGTGGTTTAGGTATTATATGCCCAAGTATCAAAAATATTTTTAACATTACGGGACGGTTTTTTCTCAGTTCAATTGTGAAGCAACGGCTGGAGCAAATTTAAAACGATTTAGTATACAAAGTTAAATGATGTTGCTGATCACAAATATGCGATAAAAAGGGGGGTTTTCATAGTAAATTTTTAAGTTGATGCCGATTTTTATATGAAGACGACCCCTTAACAACAATTTACCAATAGAAGTTTATAGAGCACATTATTCCTGAAAAATTAACATATTACACATGTCTCTAGTGTTAATAGCCTTCGAATACGAGCGAGTGTTTCGTTTTTTTTTCTATGACTGTACCTATCCTCAATCATCAACCAGTGGCAGTTAAGTTTTGGGTTCTTTTTTTGAATTAGTAATGAGTCATTTCAATTTGAATGGTGTGCCCGTCATCCAAGATTGCGATTCTGCTTTTTTAGCCTACTTTCCCGTTAAAAATAAAAGAGACGAAAAAAGCATTAAAATTGGCTTAATGCATCTAAAAAATGTCGCCAAGTCCAAAAAATATCGCCAAGTTCAAAAAATATCGCCAAGTCCAAAAAATATCGCCAAGTAAAAAAAAGTCAAAAAGAAACAAAAAAATGAAATAAATATCGAAAAATTAAAAATTTGAAAGTAGGGTATTGAGATGGGGAATTTGTGTGTCGGTCGGTCTGTCGGTCGGTCGGTCTGTCGGTCGGTCTGTCGGTCTGTCTGTCCCCCCCTAATAACTTTTGAATGAACATTCCGATTTGGACAAACTTTTTTTTGTTGGAAAGATCTCGGCGAGTACAGCTCATTCCCGTATTTGATTTTTCGATTTGAACAATTTTTGGTTCAACTTTGAGCCGTTCAAACAACCGGTCCCGCGATACTAACTTTTGAATGAACAGTCCGATTTGAACAAACTTTTTTTTGTTCGAAAGGTCTTTTCAAGGAAATATCGCCAAGCTCAAAAAATATCGCCAAGCCCAAAAATATCGCCGAGTCCAAAAAATATCGCCCAGCCCAAAAAATATCGCCAAGTCCAAAAAATATCGCCAAGCCCAAAAAATATCGCCAAGTCCCAAAAATATCGCCAAGCCCAAAAAATATCGCCAAGCCCAAAAAATATCGCCAAGTCCAAAAAATATCGCCAAGCCCAAAAAATATCGCCAAGTCCAAAAAATATCGCCAAGTCCAAAAAATATCGCCAAGTCCAAAAAATATCGCCAAGCCCAAAAAATATCGCCAAGCCCAAAAAATATCGCCAAGCCCAAAAAATATCGCCAAGCCCAAAAAATATCGCCAAGCCCAAAAAATATCGCCAAGCCCAAAAAATATCGCCAAGTCCAAAAAATATCGCCAAGTCCAAAAAATATCGCCAAGCCCAAAAAATATCGCCAAGCCCAAAAAATATCGCCAAGCCCAAAAAATATCGCCAAGCCCAAAATATATCGCCAAGCCCAAAAAATATCGCCAAGCCAAAAATATCGCCAAGCCCAAAAAATATCGCCAAGCCCAAAAAATATCGCCAAGCCCAAAAAATATCGCCAAGCCCAAAAAATATCGCCAAGCCCAAAAAATATCGCCAAGCCAAAAAATATCGCCAAGCCCAAAAAATATCGCCAAGCCCAAAAAATATCGCCAAGCCCAAAAAATATCGCCAAGCCCAAAAAATATCGCCAAGTCCAAAAAATATCGCCAAGCCCAAAAAATATCGCCAAGCCAAAAAATATCGCCAAGCCCAAAAAATATCGCCAAGCCCAAAAAATATCGCCAAGCCCAAAAAATATCGCCAAGCCCAAAAAATATCGCCAAGCCCAAAAAATATCGCCAATCCCAAAAAATATCGCCAAGCCCAAAAAATATCGCCAAGCCCAAAAAATATCGCCAAGTCCAAAAAATATCGCCAAGCCAAAAAATATCGCCAAGTCCAAAAAATATCGCCAAGTTAAAAAAAAGCCAAAAAGAAATAAAAAGGTACAATGAATATCGAAAAAATAAAAATTTGAAAGTAGGGTATTGAGATGGAGAATTTGTGTGTCGGTCTGTCGGTCGATCGATCGGTCTGTCTGTCCCCCCCTAATAATTTTTGATTGAACATTCCGATTTGAACAATTTTTTTTTGTTGGAAAGATCTCGGCGAGTACAGCTCATTCCCATATTTTATTTTTCGATTTGAACAATTTTTGGTTCAACTTTGAACCGTTCAAACAACCTGCCTCGCGATACTAACTTTTTAATGAACAGTCCGATTTGAACAAACTTTTTTTTGTTCGAAAGATCTTATCAAGGATACTTCATTCCCGTATCTACATTTTCGATTTGAACAATTTTTCGTTCAACATTGAACAGTTCAAGCGACCTTTCCCCACCTAATAACTTTTAAGTGAACCGTCCGAATTGAATAAACTTTTTTTTGTTCGAAAGATCTTATCAAGAATACTTCATTCCCGTTTTTAAATTTCCGATTTGAACAATTTTTCGTTCAACATTGAACGGTTCAAACAAGCTCTCACACCTAATAACTTTTGAATGAACAGTCCGATTTAAACAAACTTTTTTTTTGTTCAAAAGATCTCGGCAAGGATGCTTCATTACCGTATTTAAATTTTCAATTTGAACATTTTTTTTCGTTCAACATTGAACCGTACAAACAACCTTTCCCCACCTAATAACTTTTAAGTGAACCGTCCGAATTGAATAAACTTTTTTTTGTTCGAAAGATTTTGGAGAGGTTCATTCCTATATTTCACTTTTCAATTTGAACCATTTTTCGTTTAATGATGAACCGTTCAGAAAAAATGTTAACATGAGCGCCTACGGAGAAATTTAAATTGAATGTTGATTCTGAACTTCAAGGCGGATTTCCTTCAAACTAACTTTGCAAGAAAATGGTTTTGATAAATAATGTATTGTAAAGTACTTTTCTGAATAATCTTCTGTGAGGACTCTGATTCCGACTCCGACAACGCAAACATGGCGGAAATGCAGGCTCAGAAAAAATGACTGACTGGGCAGACGATTTTTTGTTTATTTATTTATTTGTTTTGTTTAATTTATTACTATTGTTTTTTTTTTTTTTTTTTGGCAGACGATTTTTTTTGTTAACAAAAATTTTTCATTCACGAGAGCATTTTATTCTTTATTTATATTTATTAACTGGCAACGGATTAAAAATGAAATTCGAGACATTTTATAACGATTTTTTTTCTTTCTTTGATTAAATGTGTTTTGATGTTCTTTGTTCTTTTATTTATTTATTTATTTTTCTTTTGAAAACGGTTGTGGAATTTTTCTACGGAAGAACTATGACAGTTACGTTCTTTAAATGGTGCGACAAAACTTTATTTACTCGTTTATTTACTTTTTACGTGTCTACTTCATCTGATGAGAGGGGTATATTTTGCTTTTAGAAATCAGCTTTAAGTGCTATAAAGGTATGTTTGACATAATTTTCAGTTTCAGATAATTAATAGAATATTGATCAGATGCTAGAATGCCGATATCGATGTACGGGAAAGTAGGCTCGTTTAGTTCTTGACAGAACTTCTTGTTTTCAGCTAAGATGATTCTATGGCCCATTACTGGAGCATTTACTAGCGTTGACAACAGCTTGGATTTTAACATAACTTTTTTTTTTAATTTCTGAAACAAGTAGGTGATTCACTATCAGAAAGGTTTATTCTAAAGTTTTATCTTGTTTTTGTTGCTGTATTGATAGCTGAAAGTTCCAGGTTAGCCAAGATCAACAAAAGATCTCTTAAGTGGCCGACTACTGGTGCTTTTACCCTACAGTTCAATTTGAAAAACTCAAATGTCTTTAAATAAAAATCTTCCGTAACTTGAAAACATCTCTAGGTTCTTTAGCTCCTAATGAAATCAGTGTTAGTTTTTCTAATCTGAAGTTTTGGATGTTAATAGATTTTTGGTTAATCTTTTAACTTCGAATTGTTTGATTTTACACTGTACACTGCTAAACTGAGTAAAATATGGCTGTAAAAGTTCAGTCAACTCTCTAGTACCAAAAAGAAAAGGAGTGGGAGAGGCTGTTTCAAAGATAAATTGTGTGGTTTTACTAAAGAGCTACTGGATAAGGTAAGTTTTTTCAAGGAGTCGACGAATGAAAAATTTGGGAAATTCTGACTTAGCTTTTAACACACAAGGGTTAGTTCGTGATAAATTTTGGACACATTTTTTGGTTATTTAGCAATTTTTTTGTTCTCAGCTTTTTTTCTTACATCGCCAAAGAGATATGTGGCAATAATGACTCAAAAGCAATTGGAGTTGCTAATTATTAATGCAATGAATTGCTACAAAATGTATCATTATACTTGGTACAACTAAACTCCTCTATTTAGACACTCAGAAATGTTCAATGGAATTATTTCCGTATTATTTACTACGCAACCATCTCATACACAAAAGCCGAGCCATTCCCAGGAGCTCCTTAATAATCCTATTCGTGCAGTTACACTTCTCTCTTCACTTCAGTTCCGATTCCAACATTTCCGGAATGTGCGGGCCACTGGGCGGAAAGAGAGCCTCCTGGCGGAAGAAAAGTCATCAAGAGGTTTTATAGCCCAATTAATTTTCCCTCAAATGGCGCAGCAGTTTGGGCACATTATCCCACAATTACCAGGGTAGTGTTTCGAATGTTATGCGTTCTCCAGTGTGTCTTTAAATGCGTTTCAATAACAACAATTAGTTCCATAAATTTCGTTTTATCAATTAATGAATAACTGCAATAATTATAATCGTCGTGGGAGACATATTCGATTTTGTTCCTTCTGTTATCCTTTGTCTTCCTTGCACATATCAAACTTTCTAACTCAGTTATTTTACTGTAATATATAAAAATCTTATGATAAGTTAGAGAAATAAAGAGATATTATGCAAAACTTATCAAGGGCTGGGGGGGGGGGTGGGGGAGTAATCTTATGATGATGTCTCAGCAACCAATTAAATTGTTGAAACGTTCCTGACATAGAAAATAGTAACTGACTTTCATAATCGACGTTCGGTTGTAGCTAGTGGCTGTTTTTGTTAATGTAGAATTAAGGAAATATTTCGGAGAGTCAAAATGTGCTTCAAACGAAAACATTTTTATAATAAAAAACACCTTCAGTAGAAGTAACTCTTTCTTTTCCAGGATGATAACGATATGTTTGTTTTCAAACCAACTTCTATTGTGCATAACTATTTCCCAAACATATGTTCATTATTTCGTCATACCAATCGTAATATTTATCGCCTTACATGAAGCAAAGAGGTTAATGAAAGTTGAAATGAAATATCGGTGGGTTTACCATGACATGGAGTCTTGATGAAATTGTCAATGTAAAAGCATCAAATTCCTCTGCCAAAGTACGACCGACTTTCTTGCTTAAGCCTTGGTTTCCTAGAACGCGACAATCGTCGCTGACGCTAGGCGCGACTGCGCGCTGGAATCAGAACCAGTTTGATTGGAGCGTGGCATGAAGCGACGTCACTCTGCGGCTCAGGCGCATGCGCAGAAGGCGGCGGCGTCTGTCGCCTCGCCGCAGATCGACGATTTCACTCCTAGGAAACCGATTCTGAACCAGTTTGATTCGAGCGTGGCGTGAAGCGACGTCAATCTGCGGCTCAGGTGCATGCGCAGAAGAAGGCGGCGACCGTCGCCGCGCTCGAGATCGACGATTTCATTCCTGGGAAACCAAGGCTTTAAGGTTCGTTCGCTGCAAAACGCAATGCACGTGGCTCGCTGATGCTTTCCAATCATAAGGCCACTTTTTGGACGAGCCGACCATTTAATATACCTGCTTCTAGGAGCCGGAGCATTAGCTTAAGTTTGACCAGTGCAGTAATTCAGTGCGTGTTTCAGTGTTCGTCTTTTCTGGCTAGTTATCCCGTTGTGGTAGTTTTTCACGGTGAGCAATTGAATCGGTGGGTGCAAAAACATCAATCACAAAAATTCGCAAATTCGTTTTTTGCGGAAACAAGTTGTGGGAGGCAAGATGCGTGTTGAGGTCAAAAATCACGACAGTCAGGTTACTAATTTGAAAGATACGGGACCTGTTATTCGAATGTTGACCGTTGAAACAATGCTAGAATTAAGACGTTTTTTCTCTCTCCTGAACAATTTGAAGTTCTTGACTGACGTTGTTTTTGTACTCACCGATTCAATTGTGAAGGAATTTCTTTTATAGAATAACGTTCTCATGGATCGATGCGGAGTAAGATTCTATATACAATGCAACTCTCAAAATTTAACTCTCAAAATTTTTCAAAATCTAGCCAAGTACTCAACGTTATGATAATTCCCCCAAATAGTATGCTTTTCATGCACTGGTTTTTCAAACCTAATAGTCTAAGTTTCGACAATGGTTGACCTACCCTCATCGCGTTTTCTGATAGGTTCTATGCAAAAATGTGGATAAAAATATTACTAACCAGGTTTGGAGTAATCGCCGATTACGTAATCGTAATCGGCACAATCGATTACAATTCTTTTGTAATCGTAATCACAATCATAATATGGAAATGGAACTAATTTGGAAACTAAAGATGAAATGACTCGCTGGGAGGACGGCAATATGGAGCCTTCTCGAAATAGTTAATATAAAAGGAATCAAGTCCTAACGCCAAAACACGACGGATTTTCTTGATTAAGGTTCCCTCGACGCATAACGTAATGGAGCACGTGGTTCGCTTCTTACCGTAAAATGGGGTGTATAGGAACAGCGGGATCAATCGGAACAAAACTTCCCGGCCGAACAAAGAAATTCTTCAGAAATATACTATTGGGTATTTTTCGCCATTATTTTTTTTTTAGAAAGGCAAGATCATAGGAAGTAGGAAAAAATTACTTTTGTCAATCTGGAAATGCTACTGGTTTCTAAGGAGGGCTGCACGTGGAATGCTAGAAAACATCACATTTTGATAGACTGCAAAACTTCATATGCAAGAACAAACCTTCTTATATTTTAAACCTAAGAGTTGTAAGTTTCAATTATACATGTATCTAAACAACAGAAAACCACATTAGAATTTACTTTTTTTAAAAATTGTGTCATAAAAATGAAGAATTCTGAAAAATGCCATAGGAAAAAAAATTGCGGGGTGAATCGGAACACTTTAGTCTGTTGTTCCAATTCAAACTTATTTGAAAGAAACTGTTTGAAAATCAAGATTCTAACCCCAATTCTTCTAATCAAGACAAGGACAAGGATTTATTACTGTTTATCCCTACTCGTGGAGCAACTAGATCTTAGAATAACAAAAAGTAGCAGATTTCAAAAGATTTTTTCTCCAGGAGACTTCTTTTTACTTAAAATACGCTGGGGAAAGTCATATAGACTTTATATAGCAAAGGCAGTACACAGACAGTCATGAATAAGCGTTAAAATCTTTCAGGACAATCCCCGAAACCCAGAGATTTCAAGAAAATAAAGAAAAGGCAGAGTTAATCCCAGAAGATGCTATGAAAAAACTTAAACTAAGTCACAATTGCTAGTTTTAAGGACAAGTATATATTTGTGCACGACATGAGTGACTTCCATTCATGTTAAATCTTTGTATTTCAATTCAAAAGCATTTCTTAAAATTACTTTTCATTTTTCCTAAGTTCAAAATTATTTTGATTTTTGACAAATTATAAACGTTTACTGGTATTGAAATTATAATTTTATTTGACAGTAATTATCTGTTCTTTATCTCCCCCATCAACATTACTCATGTTTGTGAGACCTATTACAGGTTAAATGGAAAAAAATAAAATTTTTAACATGTGTTCCGATTGACCCCTATCAGCGGGGTGATTCGGAACACCCATAATTTCCTATATATTTCAATAATAACTGCTCAAAATGTTTTGTCTTTGCTTGGAATATCAAAAGTAAAGCAAGACCGAAGTTTTTACCCAGAAAATCAAACTTGAAAAAAATCTTTTAACTGCTTTTTTTGCAATCAAAGCTGAAAAGTGTTCCGATTCACCCCATTTTACGGTACTAATCATGAAGAAAATAAAACTAGCAACAATCAATCTATTGTGAAGCGAAATAAATGAGTAAGGTGTAATTGATAAAGAGCGAAAGAAAGCGATAAAGAAAATCTTTCACGAAAAATGTTACAAAACTTCGGATTTTTACCACATGTTATGTAAAAAAAACCATAGGTTGTTAAAAACATTATCTCTGCTTCAAAAGAATGCATAAGCAAGTATAGACAAAGTTTTCTACAGCTAACAAAATTAAATTGTATGAAAAAAAAATTATTTTTGACAGAAAAAATCAATTCAACGTGTTAAATACGTTTATCAAAATTTATTTAATTTTTGTAATGCATGTAATTGATTTTCATTGATGAGTTTAATTAATGAAAATGAAGATGTATGTACAAAATAAAAATATTTACAGAGCTTGATGTATTTAATGTAGCTGATTGGCCATCTTCGATTGCGTTAAGTGCTGCTAGATACAGTACATGAAAATTATGTGGTGGAAGTAGATGTACATAATAACCTTAAAAATACAGCTCGTTTAAAATCTCAGTACCAGGGGACCAAGCCCGCTCGGTTTTAAAAAAAAAGAGGTTTGTAAACTCGTGTTTTTTTCCAAAATGCGAAGTACTTATTTAGATAAACTTGAAAAGCATTTTAAAGCCTTTGGTTGCAATTATGCTTTTAAAACAGCCGTAATTTGTTTTAAAAAACACAACCTTATTTAATCCATGCTCACCGTAAAATCACATCCAATTTCATTTCATTTGGCGCCTAAAGCGCGGGTGGGGTTGATGAGAATGGATGCAGAGTCCATGTTCTCCAGTACGCATTTGGTTCCAGTTGGTTTTGACTCACTTGACTTCACACTCCAAGGTTCCCCTCGTACATACCACAACTCGTAGTTTAGCCGGGATGGGGCCTTGAAGAGCGATTTGTTCATTTTTGAACCAGGCCCAAGGGCCGAGCAAACCCTTGGCCCAGCATCCCCCAGAGGTATCGTTTCACTTGGAGGATTTTATGACCACGAACATTTTTAACGTCCCCCAGCCACCATTAATGAAGACGGTGGATCTTTGATCGGCTGGGCTTCCTCTATGATCGGACCGGGACCCTCTGGTTACGAGTCCGACGACTTACCGATCGGACTACCGCGGCCCACACCCAATTCTAACTTTCTTTTGATTGATCTCTTTCAAATTTCAAAAACTATAAAATTCTAACGTGTTGCCAAAACTCGTTTGCCAAATACCATAAAAATTTAAATTTACGCTGATGTGATTAAATATGAAATCCATTGTTATAATAAAACGTGGTTGCTATGAAACAGTAACAATAAAAGTAATCATAAAGAAAATGGCGAAAGAAAGATTCTCAAGCTGTTAATGGAGGTATAAAAAACGGGGTTTTTTGTGAAAACTTGCGTTTTTACAGAAAAAAAGCCGATGTAGATGAACTAAAAAACCAAAACTTTATCTTAATACAACATTTTATCAAAATCGTTAGAGCCGTTTTCGAGATCCGAAATATATATATACAAGAATTGCTCGTCTAAAGATATTAGATAGATGTAATTTTGTTTTGAAACTTATTATTTTAAGAAAATTGAGTTTCGTATTTATTGATTTTTTACCTGAAATATCTTACTAAACACTCTTGAGGAGGAAAAAAAGTGTTTGAAAACTAACTTTAACACTTTTATACTCAATTTTTAAATCATACTTGAAAAGTAAAACAATCCGATTTTTATATCGTGTAAGTTACCATAAAATTGAAGAAATGTCGCTGGACAATCACCACTGCTTTTATCCCATGGCTTTTGAATAAATGAAACAGCCTGTATAAGACACCATCTAGTGAAGCCTTGCTTTAACATTTCAAAAAACAATAACAATTTAACGTTGCCAAATACCATAAAATTTAAACTCGCGCTGATGTGATTAACTATGAAATCCATTGTTAAATTAAAACGTGGTTGCTATGAAACAGTAACAATTGATAATAATCATAAAGAAAATGGCGATGAAGAAAGCGTCTCAAACTCACTTAATGAAGGCACAAAAAACGGGGTTTTTTGTGAAAACTGGCGTTTTTACAGAAAAAACGCCGACGTGGATGAACTCAGAAACCAAAACTCCATCTAAATACCAAGTTTTATCGAAATCGTTAGAGCCGTTTTCGAGATCCGAAAAATAAATTAATATATAAATAAATATATATACAAGAATTGCTCGTTTAAAGGTATTAGATTTTTCTTTTAAACTGCGATTCTATTCAAATATTTCTACTTCTAAAATCTAACTTTGTGTGCGTAGGGGGGATGATACAAAAGAGGAAACAAAAGTGACTTTTTAAAGTGCATTGTAACTGCGAAAATTTTGCTTTGTTAATACGCAGATAAGAAGCTGATAAAAACACTATGTTCTGTCAGTAAGAGAAAGAAATTTCTGATCTCCTTACCTCTTCTCGCTGTATGCTCGTTCAAAGTAATAAATAATATTTTTTTCATAAAACGCTCTTCCGATACGACACTTTAATTAAATTTTCCGTACCGGATATTGAAAGTGTTAAAAGACTAAAAATGTATCTGAATGAACACAAGTTTTCATCCCACATGACATCCATTTTTATTGCGTTTAATAAATGGACTGGTTAGAATAACAGTGGCATAAGTCAAAAATTTCACGAATTAAGATAAGCAGGGGTTTGGGTCCCACTTTTCTCTCTCTATTAAGGGCAATGGTTGTGCAAAAAAGTACTAAAATATATTGCCCACTAGTTGGACGTAAAATTGTTCACTTGTCGAAACTTCTGGGAAGGTGAGAATGACAGTGGTTAATTATTTTCCTTTCCAGACTGGCTGTCGGTGTCTTGCATGTAGTTCTGTCTTAGCCCTGGCTTAGAGGTGATAACTTAACTGCTCAATACCTAAGCTTTGTCTGCAATGGGCGAGTTGAACAGCACCAACGCTGTGGACTCTCGCAGTTGTGCTAAATTTATTTAACTACCAGTTTAGTGGCATTCTCAGCTTCAATGAAGTCACATCTTCCCTCAGCTCGGTTATTGCCTATTCCAAGCTGATGAGTCCATAACAGGGAAGAAGCTGCAGGCTCTGGATGACACAGTCGGGCTGTCGGTATATTGCGTTTACATTGTGAATCGTACGATTGTCTACCTTCATTAGCCTTATGGAAAAATGAATGAATGGGGGTGTTTCCATTCACAAAATGAGGTTAAAAAAAACATGATTTCATCCGCTGACAATCAGTCATAAAGTCAAATCTTTCGTAATCACAGTTACTGTCAGAGAGTTTTGGATGCTATGTAGAAAATTTTATCTCTCAATTCATCCATAAGCAAGGTAAGGGCCTAAAGTTGAAAATTAAAATTATGTCTCCTTAACCCTAATTTATGTTTAAACACACCTACCTTCCCGAGCCAACCAATGTTTAAATACAAATCCTTCTCTTAAAATTTAAATTCAAGCAGGGCTGAGTTTTTTTTACAGATTTTTTAAAAATCTTCAATGACTTGAAACTATGCTAGAATAACTTAACCCTACACTGCATAGCGTTGCCAATTGGCTACATGGACTATTTTTCCTTATGACCATGCATAAGGCAGCTCAAGTATAAAAAGCAAGTATTAGGTATTTGTAAAGCAAATATAACCATCTATCCTCAAAATTAATTTTTTTAAAATGTATTCCAATGTTTTCTTATTACACTAAAAAAGATATATATATATGTCTTTCAAAGAACAAAAAATCATGTAGTGTGGGGTTAAACCACTCTTATTCTGACCATGACATTGTATTTGAATGTTATAAGTCTTATCATTTCCAATAAATGTTCTTCAAGTTTGATTTTTTATCGTTACTGAAACATGTAAAAAATATTTTATCACTTTCTCCTTAAAGCTATATTGAAACGATTAATATTTGTTAAGTAGGAATAAAAAAGCGATAAAAAGACTTTCTTATTCAACTATAAAACATTCGTTCAATGCTGCAAAAAATTTTCTGTGTAAGGTTTTAGAGGGGAAGAAGGGATATAAGCGGAGGCATTTTTCAAATGAATATTAAAATAGTTGAATCTAGTAAGAAAAACGTAATGATTAAATTTTCTATACTTCTCCACGGCTAGAGGTAAAATTCTCTTAGTTCTTTTTTGGTGAAAAATATATTGTTTTAAAAGATAATATGTATTTATACCTTTTCTCAGGTGAGATGAAATAAATAGGATAATTCAAAATAAATTTCAAACTAAAGGTATAACATTTCTACAACTAAGGGATTGTATGCATTTTAGTCAATCGTTTTTGATTTGAACAAGAGAGCCCATGAATCGTAGTATTTTAAAAGGTTTGCTATAATACATGAAGCATTAATAAAAGATATAAATTATCTGTGCAATAAGAAATGTGCTCGAATTCAATGAGAAATAAAGACTATTTAAAAATTGTGATAGTTGAAAAACAGAAGGAAACTTATTTATTTTAATGGAGTCAAAATTGGGAGGAAATGCATATTCCAAATGGATTTATTCAAATATCTTTGGTATGCAAAATTCTGTTGTTTGGAATAATATTAATTATATTTATCTAAAACTACAGTAGGAAATAGTTTAAAGTTAAATACCACAAAACAGTAACGCACAAATATCCAACTCGAAAGAATTGTCAAAAAGGAAAAAGAAACAAATAAAAAGATGAACCAATAAGATGTGAAAATATTTATCGTCTGAAATACGTAAATAAAAATACACACTGTTTACACGTGTGGAAAAATCAACAATTAAGGTGGAGTTTGAGGAAAGCAGCTGTTTTTCACTCAATAATGTAGTTTCATAATCTTCATTGATTACTTCACAATAGATCACAAGAATCGCTCTGCTCTCTACCAATCACAAAAACAATCGGTCTGAGAAACTTCAGAGCCTGGTTCAAGTCAAATCAATAAGTACTCATTAAATAGTATTCAACCGCGACGAGATGGCCGGTGTCAATCAAATGAGAAAACGAGTCTATTCCTTAAAATAGGTAAAGAAGGAAGAAACTCCAGTGTGCCATATTTGCAAGTTTAGCGATATTTTGGCGAAGTGATAAGTTTTATGAAATATTAAATAGTTCTTCGAGCCACACCTGCATTTGGCGAGGAAGTGAAAACAAGTCTTTTCTTTCTTTATTGCAATCCTTATGTTACCATTTTGTTTTTAAATTTAAATGAAAAGTTGGAGGCGCTGCAGTCAATGGCCAATGGCTGCGGAAAGATACAAAACCAAGACCCACCTACTTTCTTATATCCAATGAGAAATCTTTCTCGATTGTGCAAAAATTAAAATAGGTTCCTCTTTGGCTAATTTCTCAAATTGGGAGACCAGTTAAAGGTAAGCAAGGTGACGTATTCAAGCTTTATAACCAATGCCGCAATTGTGAATCCCATTCCTCAATTTTCATCTGCGTATCACCCTTCCTAAAAATGGACAATCCTGAAAAAAGGAGGAGTCATAGGCCATCTCTGCGAAGTTGAATAATACACACGGTTACTTTAAAATAGGCGTATCAATTGTACAAATTTTGCATTGTCTCCATGGAAACTGCACGAAAGACTACAGTTTCACTCTTTTTACTTCTTTTTACGTAGTAAGGAAAGTATTGTGATCACAAAAAAAAAAAAAAAAAAAAAAAACTTCACTCGAATTTGCGTCTAAATTTTGATTTTGATCACCCCCGAATGAATGCTGAGCAGTTTTTTCGACCTATCAGCACGCGCATATGTACCTACCAACATATCACCAGCCGAAAAATCTTTTTCAACCACCCCCGAGTTAATTACGACGAGTTTTCTCGTGACGTCTGTATATACGTATGTATGTGCGTATGTATGTATATATGTCGCATAACTCAAGTACTATAAGCCGTAGAAGCTTCTAGTTTGGTATGTAGGCTCTGAGGATGGTCTAGTTATGCACCTCCCCTTGCGGTTGTATTCAAATGTTCCCAAGTGGGTGTTTTGCCAATTTTTTGGGGTAAATCAATGTTAATTTCAATGCAGACTGATGTGATATGAATTGGCGCGAACACTTGGCGATATATCCGTCAAGCTTTTGATCGCCAAGTGTTTAACGTCAGCTTGGCGGCATATCGCCAAGTTGGCGACAAATTTGACAAAAATTTTTTTTTCGAATTTGTGTTCCATTTGGCGCTATTGGCGATACTTTGCGAAACATCCACTGAAGGATGATTAAATCGGCGATATTTAGAAAATTAATTATTGTAAAACATTTTTTTGCATTGTTACGTGGCAAACTAGGGTTGTAAATGTTTGAATTGTTATCTCGCTCACTCCAAGCACTATTTTAATACTTAAGGCATCTACTAATTAATTACACGTAAAAGGAAGTAGTGTGGGGTCTATACCAGATTTTTTATACACTGCTGTTGAGGCATTTCATTTATTTTATGTTTATCGAATGAGGCTTACGCGTTTATTTATGTCCTCATGTCTCAGTTTTTTTTTAAACGTTTTCTAACAAATCTAGTGCTAAATAGTTTGTTTTAGCAAGACCTGCCATCATGAGTATCCGTTATATGAATACTTCAAAAAGCATTCTATTAACGTTGATTGAATTATAGTTTACGCACAAAACGATTTCGATCGTTTGCATTTAACCATTGTTTCTAACGCTAAGTGGGAGAAAAGTCCATAGCGCCGTAACTATGACAACTATCAAGGGAAATTTCACTTCCGACCGCCTCCTCTGGTTACACAGATTAGAACCCATAGAGGACAGGCCGACTTATCCGACATTTTGATTCCAAGCCGGCTTCGGATCCAGCCTCGTTTAAAGTGTTTGGAAATTCGTTAGTTTAATCAATGGTAGCTATGTCGTCAAAATACGCCGCATTGAGTAGTAAGATAACGGAATTTTCAAATTAAATACTAGCTTATCTTTATACATAAATGACTACTTTTTGTATGTATGTCCGGGGTAATCTTCCAAACTACTGGACCGTATTTAACCATTTTTTCACCCTAGATAGCTACAATAACAGGGAGCTGGATAAGCTATAATTTATTTCTAAAAAGCTTAGTTTAAAAAAGTTATTATGGAAACCAGTAAATTTCATGTAATTTCCCCATTAAATAATTTAATTTTCAACCCATTGTTGCAAAATTTGGTTGCCTTGCAACTATAATTTTAATAGTAATCATAATGAACATTTTGAATCAAGGCTTCTCTGGAGTAAGTATGAAATTCATTACTTTCGTAGGATTTTTACATTCATCTATGCGAATAATAGATACCGGGTTAAATAAAAAGAAAATTGATTTTGGCAACAGTTAAAACATGGAAAGTTATTTTTTGGAAAGTCACACGGATAATAAAAATAACGCATTTAAGTTTGCGATTTTACGTTCTCCTTCACACCCAGTTAATCTACCGCATGGTCACAAAAAATAGCGGAACTACTTTGATATACCCCCCCAAATCGGAAATTTGGCGACCTTTTTTTCAAGCCAAGCAAAATACCTGTTTTAGTTGTTGCCACAAAACAAATGTTGTTACAAAACTCTTTAAAAAAACTCAAAAAATAGTACAAAATACAAGAAAATACTAAATTTGGCAACAGAAAAAACCAAAAAGCTGAAAAAACTTAAATTGGCAACACCAAAATAAGAAAAAGCAACCCTAAAAAGTCCGTAGGGAGTGCCAGATTTGGCGCGTAATTCTTTTTTCGGGGAGGGGGGTATATCAAAGTTATACCAAAATAGCTTTGAGAAATATGATTCTACTGGGCTTAGCTGAAAATCCTTTTTTATTTTCTCGGATTTGGCATGTTGCATTTAAACCCGTGTGACGCCGAGAACATCAGCTTACAGGAAATATTTCCGGTAAAGAAATCCGTTTTCATCCTTGTTGCTCGTCTACAATTAAAATGAATGAAATATCCTCGTTTTATTAGTTGGAACAGTTAAACTTCAATTAGGTCAGCCATTTGAAGTTCATATATTTTGCACCAGTTTTCTTCAACTCGGTTTTTGTACACACACCAGTGGAACCACACGTGTCTTTTTGGAACCAAAATGTCGGATAAGTCAGCTCCCCTTATATAGGGGCCTTAACACAGGGTATAGCTGGTGATGAAACTAGCAATTGAAGCGATTCATACATGTAACTTTTCTAACATTTACGGCACTAAAGTCCATCCGGAACTAGTAAAGTGGGCGCCGGTTATTGAATGAGTGGTTAATTGAATCAGCCACTTAAATGAATCAAATCGTCAAAAACAGAGAAAAGTCCAGTTTTATTAAATTAGCCGCTTTGTTGAATAAGCCGCTTTATGGTATCAAAACTGTTTAGAACAAACGTGATTGAGTCATTCCATAGTGACTAACGTAACATTCAGAGCTGATTTTGTAACTGTTTTTACTTGTAACTCAAAGGATAAGAGATATTTTTTTAGTTATGCTTGTTGGATTTACAATGTACATGGTATCTATGTATCGTTTCTGCTAAGAATTTAAAATAAAATTACCGACAGTAGATATTTTTTCAACCAAAATAGCAGCGTGACTAACGCAACATTTTTGCAACCCTGAAAATGAATGCTCATGCTGTGAGGCAAAAATTTCTCAAAGTTAAGCAAGTGTTAAAAATTGAATGATATATTTGAAAAATGTGCAAAGTTGGCTTTTAAAAACATAAAACACATTTATTAAATTTTATTTTTTTTTTTAGTCTTAAATGTCACTTTTACTCAAGATGGACTGGAACTAACGTAACGTGACCAACGTAACCATCGAATAACAAGCAGTAAAAACACTACAAACTATTTATTATGGCTAATCTCAGTGATAATTTCAACACTTTTTCAACTTTTTTTAACTTCTTATGTTGTATGATTTTCATTTATTTATTTATTTTTTGATACTTTTTTCACTTCGGTATTTTTTTTTTCTTCGGCTTCCATTTAAATGGAATGACCCGATTCATATAAGCGGCAGCCACTGTATTTAAATCGCAGTGAAGGATCTCAAGTCAGGCATAAATATTCAGTTCTGGCAATATTTTTGCCCCTTGATTTTTAAATGTTCAGTGTGAGAAAACTTCAAATTTAGGATTTTAACGTCATAAGACTGTGATCAGTGGAAAAAAAGAATAAAACTTTACTTTTCTGCACTCTCTCCCCAGTGTTACTAAATATGTGCAAAAACTTGAGACATTTTATAGAAATCCAGCAAATGGAAGAGATGCAAAATGATTTTAGAAAAATATTTTCACGTAGATAAAAGAGCTGAATTTCAGAAATTTCCGAGTATTGATAATAAAAGTAATGTATGCCATTGCCCTTAAATTGATCTGCTATCGAATAAAACGACTTCTTCAGCGAGGGAAAGCACATGGGAAAAACTGGCGAGATCCAATGTAGATTGAATCAATGATTGCAGGCTGTAAAATATATCTGACATCAGCCAGCTCGATAAGGACAAACTTAATCTTAGTTCGGAAAAGTTGATCATCCGATGAAAATGCCGTTCAATTTGAGCAGCAGAGTGATCTCATATTATCGATTCTCCACGGGGAAATATTTGCTAAAGCACTTTTACTGTTTACTAAACTCCTGGTGGATATTCGAATGGTAGGGAAAAACATTTGCGGCAAGGAAAGAGTTCTTGTAACTCTTGTGGATTGCCATCCCTAATATCCTAATTTATTCTAAATGTGCATCAGCCACATATCCTAGTATGTTGTGAAAAAAACCAATGATTGCTAAAAAGAGTAATTTTTTCAAATCACTATAATTATTCTATTGCTACATTTTTAAAAATATAGTTTGGTACTTAAAAGTAATTTATTTCTTTAAAAAATATACTTGGAATTCAAATAAAATCTAGATAGCGCTTTAGTTTTTATCGTTTGGCTGGTAAATCGCTACTGAAAAAGGTAAAACACTTTTATACCTGTCCAATAAGACATCCAAATTGTAGCGAAAAATTTAAATGCTTTACCTCTTTCGCTAATTCGATGATTGGAAAGTGACGTAACCAAGCTGTGGAATTACGAATATTATTTAATTTGCAATATTTATAAAATATAGTGCATCTAAAGTTTGTTTGTGTTATTTTATAACTATTCGCAATTTCTGCGCGTTCAAAATTATAAAATGCGCAGAAAACTTGGCTAATGGTTGGACAATCTCCTGCGTGTTCCAGTCCGGATGCAAAACAGTCGCCGCAGCCACGAGAAAAATCTCCGTCCCCATATGCAAATTAGTCGGGATGCAAATTGCATGGGGCTGACTGCCAAGAACTTTAGTATTAAAAGGCGCGAGTTGCGCAAAAGAGGACGAGAAACTTCAGTTCATTCGAATCCTGCGAGCGGTGTCCCAAG